>CAJUYI010002103.1:0-15742 GCA_910591695.1 Galerucella pusilla
TTATGTTAAAATAGAAATTGGACATTCAGAATTATTGTAGAGCTGAGAATTATTTAAAGAAGATTCTTTTGACAGGTTTTCTATAGATACATCTGATAATATTATAACATATGATACTGGGTGTCTCATTATATTCTGACTGTTTTCAAGAGCTTATATCTTCGAAACGGTTCTAGATAATAAGATGCGGTTTCCACAGTTAGGTTTAAAATTACCGTGAGTTTTATTGTGACACATTTATATAAATGGTGTACTTCCGGTTTGCCCGCTAGAAATGTGGCGTATTTTCAGAATACAGTAGATGTAATTTTTTAAATGGGACACCCTGTAAATTGAGCAATTTCTTGGAAGACGCATATTTTTACTTTTTATCGGTACCTTAAAGTTTAAAATCAGTGCACAGAAAGCGAAGTTAGATAACTTTAACTGGGATACTGTAATGATTCAGATATCTTATTAATAAATAATAATCAAGGAGGCGTTAATATGTCACATCACAAAAATATTGCGATCATTGACAGAGCGTTACATTGTGTTAGAACCAGTTAGAACAAGATGCTATTTTGAACCAAAATGTTTACTTTCAACAAGACGGGGCTCCACCCCATTATTCCAACATAGCAAGAGAATCTGTTAACCAACAATTTGGAAATAATTGGATTGGTAGGACTGGTCCAATAGAATGGCCTCCGAATGCCCCACACCTGACTGTTCCAGATTTTTTTGTATGGGGATTTGTGAAAGATAGAGTCTACAACCCGATGCCTGCTAGATACTATTGAGGAAATAAAAAATAACATACGGCAGGTAATGGAAAATATTCCTCTTGAAATGTTGACAGCAGCATTTGACAACTTGGTTCGATTCCACAAATGTAGAGACCAAGAAGGAAGACACATCGACTTTTTGTTTTAGAGTGCCCTAAAACATGTTTCTATTTGTTTTTTACAGTTCACTTTAGCTAATAAAGTTCCAACTTTATATCTAAATCTTTACAGTATCCCAGTTAAAGTTATCTAACTTCGCTTTCTGTGCACCGATTTTAAACTTTGAAGTACCGTTATAAAGTAAAAATATGCGTCTTTCAATAAATTGCTAAATATACAGGGTGGCCCATTCAAAAAATTACATCTACTGTATTCTGAAAATACGCCACTTTTCTAGCGGGTAAAACGGAAGTACGCCATTTATATAAATGTGTCACAACAAAACTCACGGTAATTTTAAACCTAACTGTGGAAACCGCATCTTATTATCCAGAACCGTTTCGAAGATATAAGCTCTTGGAAACAGTCAGAATATAATGAGACACCCTGTACATAAAATGACCACAGAATGTCGAGAATGCAAGGTGATACCACTGTATAAATACACAACAAAGATAATAGAGATATAATTTGATTGAAATCAGGCCTGGAAGTGGGTTCTTGGAAATGAGTCGCACGCTTTCTTGGAAAGGTTAGTCTCCCTTCAAATGAAATGAAAGAGTACCTAGCGCAAATGTCTAATACGTTGGCTACTTTCATAAAGGTCACTGTTTTTGTTTGATCATCCTCATTCAGCTTTTAAAAAAGTATCTGTCTCACGAAATGATATTGGACATTTTAATTAAACTGGGTGCATGAATATTGTTTTATACAAGTCTAGGCTAAACATACCTATTAAAATGATCCTTCCCAGAGGTTTTAAACAACCCTGTAAGAACATAAATGTGGGTCCAGACTCATTGGATAAAATGACATCAAACTTTCGATCCTTCATATCTTCCATAAACGTCTCATTAGAAAAGAAATTGTCAACTCCATTTTTTTTGGCAGATACTTCTTTTATAGTCGAGCCTGTACCAAAAACATTTACCCCTTCTATCGTTTTGGATATTTGAACAGCTGCAGATCCGACGCCACCTTAAAATTCTCATTTTTCAAAAAAAACAAAAAAAATATATCGTCACTCTCCAAAAAAAACTGCAAAATCTAGAGCTCATTTTAAGTTGATTTTACATAAATCACCCTATCGGAGAAGCTTCTTAAGGGATATAGAGCTCTTTGAAAATGGCAGTGTAACATAAATATAATTCAAATAACTTCAAACCGGATTACTGTTAAATTATATCATTCTGTACATATATTCTTTGCAATTTGTTTATTCATAATTTTATTGTCTCTCAAAATGTCACCATTATGATATATATGAATAAGGAATTTCTACATTTTACCAAGAAATAATACTCATCTGAAATTTCTATAGTGAATCGTTCTCGTGTTTTTATAAGTGAAGAATTAATTTGAGTAATACATAGTGCAGTTTCTATACACGAAATTAATTCGCTTCAGTGAAGATGATCGAATTCTGGGAAAATTACCATATTATTACTAATAATCCTAAATTCTTCCCTATAGCAGACAGTTTTTATTGGTACACACAAATCTGGAGATCTTTTTTTAAACTCAATTTTTTTAAACTTTCGCAATTTTTGCCGGCTTCAATTTTTCAGTATTTTTTTACATGCCATTTCCCTAAATTTTTTTGTATCGTTATTTCTGTGTTTCACATGATACGTCATTCAATAATATTTTTGAAATTGCCAGATTCTAGAATTCACTCACCTGTACATGATAAAATAAGTATTGATTCATTTCTTTTAAGATTCCCTAAATGAATTAAAGAGTAGTAAGCTGTTAAGTAGTTGACAAAAATAGCTGCTCCTAATTTTGTGTCAATATAGTCTGGTAGTAGAAAACAATTACTAGGTGGCAGTCTTAACCTGTCTCGATATAAACCGCCAGTGTAATTATAGCATATTACTCTTTGGCCCACCTGAAAATAGAATAGAACAGTGTAAGTAAACGGGCGGTGTTGAGCGCGTTGATGAAGCTTGGAGTAGGGAAGGCTAGTCAATCTAGTAAAGGTACCTGACGGGGTATGTGATAGTTGACACTAAAGGGAGAAGGTATGGGACGGAGATAAGAGTGGCCCAGAGGTCAGTTCTGGGACCGACGCTCTGGAAGTGTGTGTTTGATTAAGTTTGTGGGATAGTATGTGAAGAGGGATGTGAGATTACGGTCTAGTATGTACAGCGATGAGAGAGGAGGAGATAGGAAGAAAGGCGGAGAGGATGTGTAGGAAGATTGTGGAGAAGATAGAACGGTGTGGACTGGAAGTGGCCGAGGATGAGACGGTGGGGCTGGTGAAGGGGTGAGGCAAGGGAAGTGGGGGTGATGGTAAAGGGAAGAAAAATTCGAATGGAGGAAGCGGTGAAATATCTAGGGGTGTAGTTGGATAGCCAATTATCCTTCAAAACCCATATGTTGAAGGCTACACAGAAGGCAAAAGTAAGGGCAGCATGGCTGGGGAGATTAATGGGTAATGTGAAAGGACCGGGAGAGTGGAAGAGGAGAGTTTTTGGTAGGACGGTAGAGCAGAGTATGCTGTATGGCGCGGAAATGTGGGATGAAAAAGCAGGGGTTAAACCATTTCTGTGGGTGCAGAGAGGGATACTCCTGAGGGTGGTGCAGGCATACAGGACAGTGGGTGGACTGGCAGCAGCGGTGCTGTCAAGGTCCTATCCATTGGACTTTATTGCTAGAGCCGGACAGATTGTCCTATCAATTTGTGGTCTTAACTGTATTAGAAATAAAAAGAATCTAACGAGATTGTCAATAACTGAAACAAGTGTTCGTAGATAAGGAAATATAATATAATATGCTGTAGTTGCAGTCAGCACTTTTTTTAGAATACACCAGTGAAGGCGTGAGGTAATTCCTTCCCTCGAAGATTCAAATCCGCGGTGCTAACGAGGGATTCAAGCAGCCGATGGTTCTAGGGTTGGATGGTCTTCTTGAGGTTTCTTTTTGGTACAGCACCTTGGAATGATGAATCTGTATGCAAGGTAGATTGGAAGAATGCTGAGAAATACATAAATAACAATAGTTCAGATGCTTGGAGTAATGGAAATTGTCGAAAATGACAGATTCGGCTGGTTTTCCAACAGTCTCATCTTCAGATCTTGCAACTCGTCTAACGAGGTGTCTTCAATACTGAAACTTGAAATTTTGTGGGTTTCGGCTTCGTATAATTTCAATTTGGGAAACAAAACTAATGTCTAGTGTTCTTGGTTTTCGATATTTCGGAATGGCATTTTTCCTTGATAGTTGATTGAAATTTCAAATAGATAGCTCCCTTGGAGAGTAACAATCACTTCTTGAGTTTGGCAGTGAATAGAGTTGGTTATTTTTTTTTACAGTACGGCTATCCATTGGTTGGCATTGTCTAGCTTCGTGATAATGGGCCGGTTTACAGGAGTAGGTGTTTGTTCGCATATCAAAATGTGTTTTTTGAATTCAAGAGTTCAATTTCATAGGAATTTCCAAATTTTATTTCTTGAAGATCAATTTCGTCACAGAGAAACGATTTTACTACAGTAGTCATTTGTATATGCAAAGTACAGTTCGTTAGAAGCCAAAAATTTATTTTTTGGAATAATTGCTTTGAATTGATTGTTATGGAAGATCGGTACGGAAAATAAAAATCTAATTCAAATGGAAATGTTATAGGGACGTGCAAAACATATACAGTGTGGAAACCACTTATGGAATAAAATTCTTTATCATTATTTTAGAAAATTATAAAAAATGCCGAGACACGTCAACTTTTGAATCGAGTTGTCACGCAAGTATGCCATAGTCGGTTTTTTTATATATTTGCATATTTTTGAAATCCTCCTAATGAACCGATTCCAACAAACTAAATAATGTATGGTCAATTATGAATTATACGGGGTGAAATTTTTATTTTTACATACATAAAATACCTGATGTATTTGATTTTAATACATTAAAATAAATGCTCAAAATGTTCCCCACCTGGTTGTTGGCAATAGCACAGGACTGCTCCTTAACTTTGTATAAAGTTTGAGGTGAAATATTCCGTATTTCTGTAGTTTTCCTGTCTTTGAGGTCTACAATGCTAGTTGGTTGTGTTGCATATACTTTGTTCTTGAGATAACCCCACAGAAAAAAATCTAACGGCGTAAGGTCTGGCGATCTAGCTGGCCACTCAATAGTACCTCTTCGTCCAATCCATTTATTTGGGAATA
This sequence comes from Galerucella pusilla, assembly GCA_910591695.1. NCBI lineage: Eukaryota > Metazoa > Arthropoda > Insecta > Coleoptera > Chrysomelidae > Galerucella > Galerucella pusilla. The sequence goes on from CAJUYI010002103.1 coordinate 5,096, forward strand.
TTTCATCTAAATAAGTTCTTACCATTAAAGCATAATGGGGTGTTGCCCCGTCTTGCTTGAACCAAACATTTTAATTCGGTAAGCTAGCTATTGCGTTGGGATATAAGTTTGCCAACGCAGAAATAACTTCATTTCTAAGCATATTTAAATATTTTTTAGCTGTCAAATTTCCATCTATATATAGGATCAATAATATGGTCGCCTATGATACTGGCCCAAACGTTCACTTTTTGAGGGTACTGAGTAGGTATGTGTCTCACGCATCCAATTAGGATTCTCTGCTGACCAATATCTACAGTTCTGTCGGTTTACCTCTCCATTCAATGTGAATGTTGATTCGTCAGAAAAAAGAATGGTACCAAGAGATACCTCATTTCTGTTCAGCTTATTCATCAATCTTTCGCAGAAATCCATTCTACGATCTGGATCGGCTTCTGTTTACTCCTGCACAAAAGTTAATTTGTAGGGATGAAGTTTTTCTTTATGAAGACATCTTAGAACAGTTGTATGACTAACATTATTTTCACGGGCAATTTGACGTGTATTTGGAGTTGGATTCTCTTCGACACTTAACAAAATATCCACTTTCACATCATCTTCAACGAAGTGTGGTTTTCTTTTCAATGGTTTGACATGTCCAAGTTCTCTGAATTGTGCATGAATTTTAGACACAGTAGGTACTTTGTGAAATATTAGGCAATTCGGGATACCTGTGATTTAATAGGTTTGCCACTTCAACTTGACTTCTGCAGTTATCCCCGTACCCGATCATCATTAAAATCTCAATTCGGTGAGTCTCAGTTAAATATTTCATTGTTATGTCGACAAGGAAAGAGTGTTTGACAAAGATTTTATTTTTTCAGTATAAACTATTAACACATCAACAACTGACAGAATAGAAAACAATCCACATTATTTACCGATTTTGTCTAATTATTGGCGGTTTTAGGCATAATTTTCAGGTATTTATGATAAAATTCATGAGCGTAGCAGGTTTTGTTTAATATACAAATACGTCTAATAATTAGTTAGTTTAGATTTTTGATAAATCCATATTTAGCTAATTTAAAAAAGTACCAATGTTTCAAGTGTAATAAATTATTAATTTTAAAATTTTACCCTGTATAATTCATAATTGACCATACATTATTTAGTTTGTTGGAATCGGTTCATTAGGAGGATTTCAAAATTATGCAAATATACAGGGTGTTTCATTAAAAAAAAAACACCGACTATGGTATACTGTTGTAATTATTGTTGGATAACACGAGGTATTCAGCAAAACAAGTTTCTTATAAAGATTTATTTTTCAATACTGTTACAAAAGCCAATGTCAAACGAAGGCGCCTAAAAGAAAATGAAGTTATTGAATATGCGCCAACAAAAGTAACCTACTGTCTATAATACATACAAAAAGATACATCTTACCTTCTAGACATTTATTACAATTTCTGTGCAATATTTATATCGATTTATATTATACTTATATTAATATTTGGAGATCTAAGTGCGACGTAAAATTAACAGACTCCCTCCTTTTTGTTTGACAGACGACATTTTATTACAGAACGTTGTTAACACATGGAACACAAAATTTGTGACATTCGAAAATAATTATAAAATATACAAATATTCTCAACATATACTTGCGTGAATCACCCTGTACATTTGAATTTATGTTTACATAACGCACAACTCAATTCAAAAGTTGACATGTCTCGACTCGACATTTTTTATAATTTTCTAAAATAATGACATGAAGAATTTTATTCCATAAGTGGTTTCCACACTGTATAATCCTGTTGTTTAAATAGCTTTCTACCTTAACGAGTTTTTCTATTAGTAGAACGTTATTTAAATTTATATCTAACGGAAATTTGTGAGGACCGATATTATCTTGTATAATTTGAAGTTCTTTGAAGAAATCGTCAGTTCTCATTATGCTGGGATGCATTTTTCCCAATCTTGAAAATGCAATGGAATTTTCTATATACTATATTAAAGAATACATTATATTGTAAATTCCAATAATATGATTGATAGTAGCTTTGATAAATATTGAATTTTCATTAAGTACCTGACTGTTGACCATATTCGAAATTTTAATGATTTTTGATTTTAGTACTCTTCCATTATGTATTATAGTATTAACAGTTTTGTTAAATTTTCCAATTAATCGAATTGATAGTGAATTTTGGTTTCTGATATTTGGAGCTGAGTTTTTCTGATTATTTTGAAGTTCTGTGATTAGCTTATCATAACGTTCGCCGTCATTAGCGTCTAAATTTCTAGATATAGTTTTGAAAATTGAACCTAATCCGTTTATAAGTCCGCTTTTAATTCTATCGGGTTGGGGAAATATATCATTCAATTTATCTGTTACTTTTTGTTCAAGAAACTTCGATATTTTATAATGATTTGTGTTATCTTCTTCATCTTTTATTAGGTAATATCCCAAAGGATAATTTGCCCAATTAGTGTTATCTTCTACTACCGAATATTTTTCAATTTTGTTTTGTAAGATTCTAAATAATGGGTTTGGACTTCTAATTGATTTATTTCTGTAATTATCGGATGAAGGTCATAATAGTGAATTAACTTGTAATTATAATATTTTATTTTTGTTTTTCCTAATTTTAGAAGAATTAATGGGTTATTATCCAAGTCCTCCATTTTTACTTTTTTCAGTGAGCTCAAGACTCCGGGTAAACTGAAAAGATAAATTTAAGTTAGTCGTTGAAAGTAAACGTACTATTACGGGGACGTCTTAAATTGTCCATATGCACTTTTTCTTGAGATTCTGTTAAAACCGTTTTGTCTTTAGCATTAACTTCCTGAATTATTGTAGGTTTGTTGGCATGTTTTTGGAGTTTGGGATTTTTAACGTAAACTTTCTGATTTTGTGTAAAAATACATGGATCGTTTCCTTGATAAGATTTTCATTTATATTTTTATAAAGCAGTTTAGTACGTTCTCTATGTAATCATTCAAAAGAATTTTATCGATTTCCAAATTGAAGAGGTCATTAATATTTATATGCCCATAGATATAATCATATTTGTTGTAGAGTGTAACGAATAATTGTATGCAAGAATAGCATAATTTATTTTCATAGTGATAGGTGTTTTAAGAAAACCTCTGGCATTAAGTAGGCGAACATGTTCTATGATTGTTGAATGGAATCGCTCAACTATTTCTTGTGATTGGGACAGCAGAAATGAATTTTAATTTTATGTAAAGCTGAAAGTTCTTTAATGACAGATTTTTTAAATTCAGTACCATTATCAACTAGACCTATATTATTACCATTCATTAGCGGTTGGCGTGGGATTCATTATTATAGCAAAAGGATGTCGTTCGTATTAACTGTGTTGGCATATCTTGTCATCATTAATATATGTTTGTATGGAATTTTTCGTGAATGGCCTGTAATATTTTTCTTTAATGCGTTGGTAGCTTTCGTCTATACCCCTATGATTACTTTTGGATTCGTGGTAATTCTGAATTATTTCTTTACCATCGTCTTTTTTTTCAAAATTATTTTCTAAGGCTGAAAAGTTATTCGTTTTTTATTTCCGAAAAAAATTTCAGTATTGGGATTACTGGGCGAATGTAAAACTGAACTAATTATGATTTGATTTTGACAATAGCTTAATGCTGTAGTTATGGTAGGGATTTCGAAAGTTGGGTTATGTTCAGCGTTGGAGTGAATTGTATTATGCACAGTGGCGGATTTAGGGGAGGGCTGTAGGGGCTGCAGCCCAGGGCGGCAGATATTTAAGGGCGGCGAATTTTAGAAGCATGTTTTTTGTTAGTTTGAAACTTAAAAAAATATTTAGTTAAAATCAATAAATAAACTTCATAACTAGGAGAGTGGAGGGTTAAAACAAAACAGAAGAGAAACTACTCAGTCACACGTACTGTTAATGATCAAACCTTTCCACATTCCACCTCCACTAATAATACGCACTATCGCATCATCCCTCAACGGCCTCTACCAAGCTCCCATCCCCCGAAAACAGCAATGGACTCGTTCGAATCAGCGAAGTGGCGTGATGACTCACGAGTTACTGTAGAGCAACAGAGCAACATTATACGGTATCCAGTGTTTTGTTGAATGTTCATGTTGTCAGTGATCTCAGGTGAAGTTTTATAGCCCTTTTAAGTTATCGTTCAGTTGTACAGTTGCATACAGTATTTAAATTGCGTACGTTTTGCATTTAATTGCACATTATTGCGAGATGGTAGGCTATTGATGTATCAAACTTTCTTTCGTCTTTCTTCATAAAGGTGAGTAAACAAAAGACAATATATTAGCATAGTCTAATTTGGTAATTTTAGTAGGGCGTATTAGTAGATATTTCTTGTAAGCCTGTTACATTTCCAGCATTAAAAAAGAAAGTAAAAACATTAACAATATAATATTTTACCATTTTACCTGGATGGAAATACAAGTGGAATTTTTAGTTCAGTAATAATTGCAGTAATGAATGTGCAAAATTTCAAGTTCCTAGCCCTAGCCTATACAGTTTTCGAGTTGAAAAATCAAACAGAAAGACTTAGCGTTTTACCAACATGATGATATTTTAATTTTACAACAATGTTGAATTTTCATTTCTTCATTACGTTTTTTCAGGAATTTCAATGAAAAAATCATGAGTGACGGCAGAAAGCGTCTAAGCGGTGCTGCTTACAGAAAAGCAACATTACAAAAGAATAAAAGAGAACAGGAAGTAATAAATAAGACCAGTAAAATATTTACTTTCTTCCAAAAACCCGAATCTGGAAATGGATTGCCTGAAAGCAAAAATTTCGTGGAATCAGACCTGCCTACACAAACAAAATTTCCCGAGAGTGAATTAGGCCCGAGTACCAGTTCTTTGAACTCAGAAGAATCAGTGAGTAGCCATGAAACTGCAACACCAACGTCACCAACAACAGAAGAACGGAGCAATTGTTTCAAATACTCTGAAATTGAGTGTACCTCTACATCTGACAATGTTAAGCAGATCCTTAAATCAGTCCCCCATACAAGTTCAAATATTACAGGACTTAACGATAATCAAGAGACAGATTTTGTATGTGACCCTGCTCTGTGGCCAGTAAATGATAACACTCGAGATAGAGTGTTAAGCACTGGTATCAACCAGGATGTTTCAAACTTAGATTTTAGTCGTTCCAAAAGATTCATCGGCGGCCAACATCGCTTCCTAACTCAAACTCTATTTAAAACTAACTTAATTAATGGACAGGAAGTCAAAAGATCCTACCTAATGTACTCCGAAAGTTCTGGGAAACTTTTTTGTATACCATGTCAACTTTTTGGAGGAATTTCGAAACTAGCAAAAGAGGGATTCGATGACTGGAAACACGGAAGCGACTACTTAAAAAGCCATGAAAATTCATCAGACCACAAATCTTGTGTCTTAGTCTTAATTGCATCTGAAGTGCACAAGAAGAATGAAGCAACGCAGTGTGCACAACTCCCCCACTATATTGAAGAGGATGGTTTGAAAATATATAGCACATTTCAAATTGCAGACGATGAAAAGAACAAATTGGATAAATTGATCCAAAAATTCGAAGATCATTTCCAAGGTAAAGAAAACATCTTCTATGAAAGATATAAATTTTTCACGTACCGACAAGAGCCAGACCAAAACCTAGATAATTTCATAACTGAGTTGAAAAAGAAGGCTACCAAATGCAAACTAGGGGACCTTCAAGACAGCCTTGTAGTCACAATGTTGATTTGTGGTGTGAATAACAGCTCGATCATGGAAAAACTACTTCAAGTCGAAGACTTAACATTGCAGAAAGCAATAGAGTTGAGCCACGTAATTGAAAGTTCAAAGACAAGAAGTGCAGCAATGAGTGGAGCCAACACATTTGAAGTAAACGAACTACACCACAAAAAAAAATATGAGAACACACAGAAACTGTGGTAAGACTCATCCAATAAACAAATGTCCAGCATATGGTAAAATATGTAATTTCTGTAAAAACAAAAACCATTTTTCTAATACATGCATAAAAAAGAGTAAAACAAATAACTTCAACAAAAATCCGAAAAATGAAACTAATTCACAAATAAATGAAATTCATGAAAATAATAATAGAAAACTAGATCTGAACAATAAATTACATGAATCACAAATCAAGCTAACTTCATACACAATGTGGTTGGAAAATGCAATCTTCTTTGTAAAAGAGGTGATGAAACTCACAATCTGGAGTTTATGTGGTAGATTCACAAACACAAGCAATTTTAGGCTTAAATTCAAGTGTAAAATTGAATTTAATGAAGAGAATAGACAGTCTTATTGAAAATAGTGAATATTCTGCACTAGTAAACAAATATAGGGAAATATTTCAGGGCATGGGCTGTATTAGTGAACCGTACCACATAGAACTAGAGGAAAATGCGAAACCAGCTGTGCATCCTACAGGGAAGGTAGCATTACCGCTGGTAGACAAATTGAAAGAAAGTTTAGCAGAACTAGAGAGAGCAAACATAATTGAAAAAGTGCAGAAACCTACTGATTGGGTTAATGCTCTGTTCTTGTGCGCAAGGCAGATAAATTACGAATATGCCTTGATCCCAAGGACCTAAATAAGGCAATAAAAAGGGAACATTGTCACATACCAACTTTAGAGGAAATCACTGCAAAATTAAGCGGAGCTACAATATTTAGCACATTGGATGCAACACAAGGTTTTTATTCTATATTGCTAGATGAGGCTAGTGCTGATTTATGCACATTTGGAACACCTTTCGGTAGATACAAATTTCTCAGACTCCCATACGGTATCAAATCTGCAAGTGAAGTTTTTCAATCTCGTTTTAAAAAAATATTTAACATACAGGGAGTAGATGTTTACATAGATGACTTATTAATTTGGGGAAAGGACAAAATTGAACATGACCAACGTCTAAATAAAGTCCTAGAAATTGCAAAAAGGCAAATGTTCGCTTTAACATAAATAAATGTAAATTCGGTCCAAGTAAAATTAATTACATGGGACATACCATATCAGAAAATGGTATTACTCCCGAAGATTCAAAATTACGTGCAATTACTGAAATGCCACAACCAAAATCTAAACAAGACATACAAAGGCTTCTAGGAATGGTAACATATGTCAGCAAATTCATAAATAGTTTCTCAGATAAAACTTCACCATTGCGAAACCTATTAAAAAAGGACGTAGAATTCCAATGGAATACAGAACATAACAAAGCCTTTGAAATTTAAAAAAATCACTAACTAGCAAGCCGGTACTACAATTCTTTAATGTAAATAGCAAAACAGTAGTATCTGTAGATGCAAGTAAAGGCGGTTTAGGGGCGGTACTACTACAAAACAAGCTACCTTGTGCTTATGCATCTAGGTCAATGACTGAAACAGAGACAAGGTATGCCCAAATCGAGAAGTAATTACTCGCAATTACATTTGGTTTAAACAAATATTACCAGTACATTTATGGGAAAAAGTAGTGGTAGAAACAGATCACCAACCACTTATATCAATTTTCAAAAAACCTCTAAATAAATGTCCAGCGCGACTTCAAAGAATGCTTTTAGAAATACAAAAATTTGATGTAGAATTGAGATTTAAACCAGGCAAAGATCTGATAATTGCAGATGCGCTAAAAGAACAATGTAACGATAACTTAGAGCAGGAGATAGAAACGCATGTTTGTCTAATTCAATCACAAATCAATGTCACAGAAACAGAATTAAATGAATTGAACGAAAATATTAAAAACGATGATGAATTACAAATACTAAGAAAAACAATACTGGATGGATGGCCCAAAAATATGAAAAATGTGCCAGAAAAAATTCAAAGTTACAAAAAATTCAGTAGTGAACTCACAGTTCAGGATGACTTAATTTTCAAAAGTCAGTCGATAGTAATTCCGCAAGTAATGCGCAAAGAAATGATTTGGCCTACCATGCAAAATGACATTCGACCAAAAATTTTAAATTGCCATCTTTGTTTAAAATACTCGAAGTCACAAAGTTCAGAACCACTAACCAACCACCAAAAGCCGCAAATTCCGTGGAACAAAGTGGGAAATAGGGAAATAGGAAATTCATAAAACCTGTTTCTGAAAACGAACAAACAGTTCAAATAAAAAACACCAAACCAGTAGAAACAGAAGATCATAGAATAAGCTATTTCTTAGAGCTGGAACCAATAGATAATAATGTAACTAACCAATTAGACTCACAAAACAATATAACCAACGAAATAGATGTACAAAACAAAGTGACGGTAAAAACAAAGGATAATAGTGAAAGTGAAAAAAAAGCAACTGATGACAACGAAGAGAGTGAAAATACTGAAAGTGAAGGAAGCTGGGAAGACTCAAATGAATCCATAGAAATCAATTACAATAATAGTAACAACACAAACGAGCCAGAGCACAATTTTATTGTAAATAATTCTAATTTAGATGTAAGTCTCAACTCAAGTACAGATTCTGATCAATCATTCCTTAATAAGGAGAAAACGACATCTTCAGGTCGAAAAACAAAAAAGCCTCAGAAACTGAACTTGTAGCCTATAAAAAGGGGGATGTTGGATCACAAGTGGTTGCTGTGGAATCACGTGTGGTTGCACATCATACTGGTTCGAGACCAGAGGTCAGTTAAGTTAAGAAGTAGAGTTAAGCAGGCAGTTGTAAAATGTCAGCCAAGGAGCTAACAAGTAAAGCGCATGTAGAATTATTAAAGACGTTGTTTTAATGATACAATCAAAAATACAATATAAATACAAACCTTACAATACCTTTACCATAAAATACGTTCCTGGAGTAACAAATGTTGTTTCAGATGCCATTACACGAATGGACAACAAAAGACATAAACATTACATTAAAATAGGCATTAACATTATGAGAAATAACGAAGACATTTTTACACTCACACACATACCACAAGATCAACAAAACCTCACCACACAAGAAACAGAAAAATTACAAAGCAAACAGAATATTTATTACAAAATAATTAATGACAATGAATTATACGTTAAAACGAACACACAAGCACGACAAATCACAAAAGACTTACACCTTAGATACTGTCATATAGATTCTAGGAAGCTTCATCTTTTATTTAGGGAAAATTCCTATAGTAAAAATGATATTACAATTTGTGAAATAATCAACAAACAATGCGAAACATGTCAATTCACTAAAGAGAAAAACTTCCATAACGAAAATCTTCCAAAAGCCTTACTTACAAAAGAACCTTTAGAAACTTTTGCCATAGATTTTTTTGTCTAATTTAGTTCCAAGTACAATACAATAGGTATCCCAAAGAACATTATAATGGATAATGCTACTTATTTTAACAATGTAAAATTTAACATTTGGTTAATGAAATCAAACATAGCACCTGCATTTATTAGTATATGAAACATATGCAAATCCATGTGAAAGAGCTATCAACGAAATTTTAAAATTTTTAAGAATATTAGTGCATAGCAAAGACACACATTGGGAAGATTGTATTGTAGACATTGAACATTTCATCAATGATATCTCTAATACAGTAACAAACATAAGTCCGTCTATATTAATGACTGGACAAATTCTTAATCGACCATGGCAAATCACAAACATAGAAAACTATGAGACATTAATACAAATAAAAAACGAAAAATTAATAAAACGAGCAAATGAACAACTAAAACTCAGAAAAAACAGAATCAAAATGCAAATTACCTTTCGAAAGAGTTATTATAGTTAAGGCTCTGCGAACACCCATTCGATGCAAGAATCAATACTTGAAACTGCAGCTTCTATATGGTTGTAACACAATTTGGTATAAATATTTACCAGTTGGCACGTCCCGTCACAGGTACATATAATACGGGGATTATTCAATATTAAATCAAGTAATAAGTTTGATCCAGGGGAGTGATCTAAAAGACATTATTAATAAAGTTAATTGAAACACCTACTCTAAGAAAAATATACATTATGAAAAATTTCAAACTTTTTTTAAAATTATAATAATTTATAAAAAGATTGAAATATATCAGGGGATGTTGTAATAAAATTTGTATTCTTAATAAGCATACACCTCGGCATACACTTTCCAATAATATGCATTTATAAAAAGGTATGTCGAAATTCATAAAATATTGAACTGTCATCCAAAGTTTGATACATTGAATTATAGAAATTCTATCCGTCAGAATAGAAAAATATCCTGACAGTTCAGGGATTTGTTCATCTTGTTGCTAATAAAAAAATCTTTTTTTTAGTTATGTAGGTACAATGATTTCTGGAAATAATAATATTTTAATTTAGCATTTATATTGTAACCTTTTTAATTTGTAATTTTTCTTATGTACAAAGTTTTATAAAAATCAAATGATTAAATGTCACATTGATTGATGACATCAAAGTAGCAATCAAAATAATTGCCTGAGGAGATCCTGTGGAAAAATAAAAACCAATCGAAGGAGAAGAAACTCTCTGGTATCCAGGAAGTGAAATTTTGGTTTTCAAGAGGGAGGACTATCAATAATTGGAAAAAAAAGAGTTGTTGGTTTTGAGTGATAAAAAAACGACGCATATCCATATTTGAAATTGATTGTTAAAATCAATACAATATAAATTTTAATT
>CAJUYI010002103.1:15752-36927 GCA_910591695.1 Galerucella pusilla
TTAGGGTATTAATCGATCACATTTCACGAGTAGAGTACAATGATACAAAATTTTTTTGCCGGAGGTCACCAGGTAAAAAGTTACGCCACTTTAAGAAATCCTATCTTTTTTGCTTTTATTTTTCAATTATTTTCACGCTTTTTCACCTAACCTAACCTAACCTAACCTAACCTAACCTAACCTAACCTAACCTAACCTAATCTAACCTAACCCACCCTAATTGGTTCAAACCCAGAATCCGATATCGAGAGGTTTTATCTTTTTCCAAGAAAATCACAAGTCTACAAATTCAGAACACGTTTATTGAATATCTTTGGCAATAATGAAAAAAAAAATATGAAACTTGGTATACATACTTGAAAAAGGGTATAGAATTTTCTGACACTCAAAATCACTCCAACCCTAATATTTCACAAACTCACCCCCACCCTCTACCCCTATGATATGTCTCCCGCAGATAAAAATTGTATTTTCGGACTCAGCTCGTCGAATTTGATCGATAAGACACCTCATATGATGTACTTTTTCTGTTTCCTTAAAGTGAAGGGTAGCCCAAAAGGTATTTAGAAACATCCATAAGGATTGTTCCTGTTTCCAGAATCTATCATTATTTAAATACACCAACCGCAGTTCCTGCTTTGCAGATAAACCTTGTCGGAAATTTGAAGTTCAATTCCTTGAAGACAGTATTACAGTCTTGGCCAGATTGCATAGGGTCAAAACCCTTAACTTTATTCATTGCTGAAATCGGAAAGAAACTATTAAATTGTGGTAAGACGTTCTACTTTGTAAACAATTTTCGCATACAAAAGTGTTATAATTAGTTATTAGGGTTATTCACTTACTTTATAATTGTTCATAATTATTGTTCTTAAATAATTTCCATTTATTCATATTCATCCACTTTGAAATCATAAAACCTCTTTATAACATAACAATTGCATTCCAACGAATATCTGTTTTTATCCTTCTGTGTAATCACGTTTGAAATTTCGTATTTGTAAATTTCTCCATTTTATGTCCTTATGTTTTATGTGTTGAATTAATTAAACTGTTCACTAATTTTAATGCCATGTTTATTTAATTATCCTTAAAATATTCTGTGAAAAAACAAAGGCATTACTCAGAATCCTGTTTGTTTCCAAATTAATAATAAACAAATCCCTATATTAATTTAATTTAAATATCTTCTCTATGTTCCTTGTGGTATAGTATTCATTCTTTTTTTAATTTCTTGGGAAATTAAACCACAATATTTTTAAATTCTTTATTTCAACGTTTCGGTAGCGTTCCAGCTACCGTTGTCAAGAAAAAATAAGTAGAAATTAATTTTTATCCCTAACTGACACAACAGAAAAAATTTGACAACTGGAACGCTACCGAAACGTTGAAATAAAGAATTTAAAAATATTGTGGTTTAATTTCCCAAGAAATTAAAAAAAGAATAATTTAATTTAGTTTAAAAAAAAGTCCATGCCATCTATTGAGCTGTAGCCGAGGTAACTACGTTGAAAGAGCCCAAGGCAAATGAGTTTATAAAAAAAATTATAACAGTACCGTATTCAGTAATATCATAAAATATTTCTAAAATCAGTTTACTGAACAAAACCTATTAAATATATTTATTATACAAAGATTAAAATTTTACCATAATATATAATAGGAGTTTTTGTGGGGATGTGGCAATAATACCAAATGGACATTATTAACGCACGCATGTGAAGTTTGCACGACGAGGCCGTTGGCCGAGTCGTGTATTCATATGAGTGCATTAATAATTCATATCCCACATCCCACGTATTACGTAAAAAATTTTATCTACAACTGTTTATTAGTATTATTAACAGTATATCATAAAATTTCATTTTAAAAAAACTTCAATCCAACGTATTGTTATTAATATTGGCTGCAAACATGAGGTACTGTAGATCATATTTTGTGACCATAGCAGCAAAGACAAACAAAGCGGTGGACCTAAAATAAATTAGTTGTCATCGAATTGTCAAAGTTGAATGAACAAAAATCTATAAAAATGAGTTCAAGCGAAAACAATCTCCCTTCGGATATTGAAAATACTGCTTCCTGTGTTATTTTAAATATTTAATTATGGTATGGTTGAAATAATACCCTTCTTGGTGTAAGTCATCGATTGTGACGTATATCCGGGTTTTCGGCATGTCGTTCATTTTATTTGCTATTTTGACATAGCTAACCTCAAATTTGATTAATAAAATCATCAGGATCGTATTTAGTCAAATTCGAAAACGCTATGAGACTAATAATTACCAGCTTCTTTTTAACTGAAAATACTTGAGAACTTTCAATATACCGATATTTTTCCGTGTATCTATGCATATTTTTGTATTATTCAAATGAATAAAACAATAAGATTAATATTCAATTTTCATAAATAATAATTGACCAACAGAAAGTACAGACCTGACGAGAACTGTCAGCGTGACAGTAGAAAAAGACGTAAGACACATTGCTGCTACGAAAGTAACGCCTTCATGGTATTTTGAATTCTCGATTGATAGGTTGCGCTTGCGCGTAATATGAACATCGACCAATCAAATTTTTCCAAGTCAAAGATTAGGGTCAACGTTTGTAATACATTTAAACGATTCATTATTGTGATATTTTGATTAGGATTAATCACAGACCTACCTTTTTTCCATTTCTTTCTACGTAATGTGTTAGAAGGGCATTAACAATCGATGACGCACACCAAGAAGGGTATTATCTCGACCATATTAATATTTTTCTTGATTCTTATTATCGCACTAGTGCGGTAATGTATTCAAAAACGCACTAGTGCGGTAATATACGTCATTATGACACTAAAAAAAGTGTCAAATCGTACCCGTTACATGACAGTTGTAAATAAAATAAATTATATAGAGTTTGTTCAACCATCCTTTGCCGTTACGTCATGCATTGTCCAGCTTGCTCTCTTATTCATGAAATGGATGAGACGGAATTATGACGCCATTAACGTATTTCTTATCTAAGGTCGACAAACATTTTATCTGTTACTTTTGACAGTTCAGTTGTCATATTTTGAAAACAATTCTTAACATATGTCATTGATTATAATTTTGAGGTTAAGTGTAAAATAACATTTAAGTAATATAAGACATACGTAAAACAGCAGAATACGTCATCCATTTTGACGTAACGGCAAAGGATGGCTGAACAAACTCTAGCAGAAAAATTGAATAACAACAATACTTACATATATCTAAATGAGATTGAAGGTAAATAATCTGTATCAATAGTAATAAATTGAACATTTGTATACAAGAAACTCAAAAAACAATATACTTAATACAAAACATTGTTTTGAAAGGTGTATACATGAAATTGTTTGAAAATTCTCCATAGTAATTAGTTTTTTCAAATTATTTAATTTTTTTTTTCAAAATCCAAAATATATGCATATGAGATTATTTAGATCAGTTTTTTTGTTAATACAATTATCAATAATATTTTGATTGTCTAGTTGTCACATTTTTTCGTTGTGTCAGATAGGGACCAAAAATTATTTTATTCATTTCATTGCTATTTAATCTTGACAACGGTAGCTGGAACGCTACCGAAACGTCGAAATAAAAAATAAAAAACATTATTGTGGTTTGATTCCCAAAAGAATAAGAAAAAAAAAAGTAATGCCACAAGGAACTTACAGAAGAAGTCTAGTTCAGTATTACGTGGATGATATGAATGATAGTTAATATATTTTATCTACCAGAGCTCATCGTTTTTCTATACCAGTCAATTGAAATTTTATTATCTTTGTTTCTTATAAAGTTAGTATTAAGAAAAGGTAAGGATTGTTCTGCATTTTCTTTTCCAATAGTAAATTGTATATGTGGTTCGAAACTGTTGAAATAGATAGTATATTATTTATTTCATTTTCGGTGAAACAGATATAACTAAGTCTAAGATGTAATCCATTTCATAGTCTGCTAATATAGGAGATATTAAAAATCCCATTGGTGTTCCAAAGGGCTGTAGATACATTTTGTTATCTAGGAAAAATATGTACTATTAAAAATGAATGTTATTACTTCTAAAAATGTATCTTCACTTAGTTTGCAATTTTTATTTAGATCACTCCATTTTTTATCAATAGCTGTTAAACATACATTTAGATTAACATTACTTAAAAGTGACACTACATCCAAACTTTAAAGAACATAATTCGGTGGTAATACAATGTTATTAAACTTTTTGTTTATTTCAAAAGAATCTTTGATGTAATATTCATTCTTATAGTCATATGATTTTGTAAGTATTTCAGTTAACCAAAGTGTGAGAGGTTCAATTGGTGTTCCTTGTTCCTATACTGATGCTACTATTGGTCTAGCTGATGAGGTTGGTTTGTGAATTTTTGGTAAAGGGTTTTGCATACTTCCCTTCTATCTACTGTATCAAAGACTGCTTTTAGATCTATAAATGTAAGGTACATTTCTTCTCCCTCTTCTATTTTTCTTTCGATTATATTTTTTAGTAGGTATATGAATATTATCATTTGTTTGTCTTTCAGGTCTAAAAGCTTCCTGTTCTTCTCCTAATTTTGGTTTTACATATTCGCTTAGTATTTTTTCTATTATTTTTGTGTACTCTTTATAGCTAGTTTGGTCCGAACAGATTGCTCTGTAATTCTCACATTGTGCATTTTCTCCCTTTTTATGGATGGGTATTATCAAGTTATTTTCCCATTCTCTTGGAATTTTTTGTTGTACCCCTGCTTCTTTGCATACATTCCATATCCATTCTTTTCTCCTTTCTCCTAACGATTTTATCATCTGTGGCGCTATCTCATCTTCTCCGTTAGCCCTGCCTATTTTGATTTTTTGTATTACTTGATTATTTCCTCCTAATCTTTTTATTCTTGTCCAAAATTTCCTTATTCATCTCATGTAGATCTGTTATTTCTTCTCTGAATTTCTTCCATGAGTCATGTCTCGATTTTTTGACGACTCTTTTTACAATTTAAAATTTTTTTTCAATTTTTGTTTAAGTAGATTCAAATGTTATCTTTTTGTTTCAAGTTTTTTTTTATATGAATGGGTTATGCTCGTAGGTAAGTAAATAAATTAAATCATCCTAATCCCACTTCTAATACCAAATTTTTGTAGGGGATTGTGGTATTAAGGTAAGCGATGTGCCGGGGCACATCGCAGCGCATCGCACTGCAAAAATGAGAAAAGCGCACACTAAAGACGCGCCGGGCCGCAGCACATCGCAATAAAATGTGAAATTTCAGAAATTTGTATCAGTTATCTGTTGACATTAGTTGCGTACAGAAAACACAACTGTTGCACAACCGTTGAGTAAATGTTCTGCGAACGCACTTTGATCAGTGCGGGAAGCTCAACATGTTTGGTGAGCGGACGCCATTTTTCTGAGCGGTTTTTAATTGCGCTCAGTGAGCACAACACGTTGCAGATTGTGATGTTTTTATAAAGATTATCTATGGTTCTATTATTAGTAAACGAGGATTATACTTCGTAACGGTTATTTATTCAAAACTCTTTTCGATGAAGAAATAAAAGAAAAAACATCTAAAAAAAGAAAACGTATATGGTGTCACAATATTTGCTTGAAGAGAAAATGACTAGGGGAATTTCGACTCTCTTTCAAGATTTGCTTGAAGATGAGAGGACATTTTCTTCAATAGATTGGAATGTCATAGCGCATTAGAAAGAAAAATCAGCCTAGAAAGTGAAGCGACGATGCGACCCGTACAATGTGCGATAATGCATTTAAGATGCATGGAAGTGATTGCTGTGGATTTTTGCAGTGCGCATACCCTTAGGCGTACTTTTAGATCCATTTATTTTCAATTTTTTTAATACATGGAATATACACTTTTCTTATTTAGAAATAAACTGCATCAACCACCTTGGGTTATTAGAATGGTACAGTATGGTTTGCTCAATAATTATCTATATAGCATATTATTTATATTTTCATTTTCATTACAGGGTGTTAAAAATCACCTATTTTTCAACTTTAGGTCATTGTTTTGTGAAAACTTCTCAATATTTGGCAAAACGGCTTACATCTTCTTATCCTATTTTTTCAAGAGCTACTCGATGCTTCTATGGAAAAATTGATATAGGGTGATCAAAAATTTACCACATTCTGCTTTTTCGACCATCCTGTATTAAATTTTCTTCAGCACCATCGAGTCGCCCTTGAAAAGTTAGGACAGGGAGATGTAAGCCGTTTTGCCAAATATTGAGCAGTTTTCACAAAACAATGACCCAAAGTTGAAAAATAGGTGATTTTTAACACCCTGTATCTCTGTAAATATTTAATTTAGACCCCAAGAATGTGGTTTCTACGAAATCAGCACTTCAAGGAGAATCGAAGATCACGACCAAAAACAAATAACTCATTGATTTAAAACCATATTGTCTTTCACTGAGAAGTTCTCTCCAGTCCATAAAATCTATAAGTCTTTCTTTTAAAATGATTTCTATGATTTTTGATAAAATTGAAGTAATAGTAACAAATCTGTAGTTATTACAATCATTTATATCCTCCTGTTTGAGAATGGGTGTAGCTCTACAAAGTTTTAGAGTATCTGGGAACTTGCCATTCATAAAGCAAGTATTTATCTATGTTCCATGGGCTTACTGATAATATCCCTTACACCTTTATCAAAAATGGAGCTGATGCTGAATGACTCCACACTTGTTGAGTGTTTCAATGAAACTATTACATGCAGCACTTTTTCATTTGTTGGTCATAAAAAATGGAGTGAGTCTCTGAGTGATATGTTCAAGAATTCTGACCCGTCTTTGCTTGTTGATTGAATACTTGATGTACATTAAGCTGCGGGAACCATTTTGGAGGGCACGTTCCGGACCGGCTCATAATTTGTTGCCAATTTGTTACTGAATAATTGATTTTGTTGCTTCAGCCGTTGCCGAGAAACGCGTGGTCCCCTACCGTAATATCAACTTAGGGTAGCCAAGTGCAATATCTCGGTAACGGCGGAAGCTAGCGATACGAGCCTGGTGGCATATTTTGTTGCTAGTTTGCTGCTTTCAGATGGTATGATCCATTTTTCTCGGAAATATTTTCCAGTTGTTAAACTTGATAACTCTCCGCCTCGTTCGTGTCGCTAGCTCGTGTGGCTCCCGAGATATCACAGTTGGCCACCGTAAGTTAATACTGCGTGAGGGTGAGTTTGACATGTAACAAATGACAAGTAACAAATTAGCAACAAATTATGAGCCGGGTCCGGAACGCTCCCTCCAAAATGGCCCCCGCAGCTTAGTGTACGCGAATACTGGCAATCAGATCATCAATTGCTGATGTTGAAAATATATTTAAATCATTTGCTGTTAACGTACTACTTTTTGATGCCTTCTCTGATTTATTACTGAAATTATTTATTATAGATCAAGTAATGTTACTCATATTATCGCTCTGCAATGACATATCATTAGAGTTACTAGTTTTGGCTTCTTTTATTCATTTTTTGTACTCATTTTTCATAAATATTGTATTGCTTTCTGCTGTAACGTCTTTTGTTTACATTAGAGTTCAATAATAGTTTTTACGCAACAGTTGAACCAAATGTATTAGTTATTTACATAGAAATCGCTGATTCTAACTAGCTTGCAGATTATACTTATTGTTTTGTCTACTAAAATATATGAATTGCTTTGACGACATTATTATTATGTTTAATGTTTAATTATGTTTAAGTTGTTTTAATAATGTGGGGTTTCATTACAAAAACTTTTCTTCAACTTATACATTCATTTTATTTTTTTGGGATGCGGAGTTTGTGCATTTGACTTTAATAGAACATGAGTATTTTCGACCCCGTGTGTCGGGTTGAGTTGCTGTTGATTTTCTAGAAAATGTTTTCCCCAATTTAAAATCAAATCGATTATATAGTATATTTTTTGGTTAAAAATTCAGTTTATGAATTTTTTGTTTCAAATGTAGCTCAAAGTTACGTTCCTGTACACAATAGAAACCCCACCTAGGAAAATGCAAGCTCAGCATTTCAAATATCATAAATAGGAGAGGACACCTTTGTTAATCGCAATTGGCATTAGTTTTATTATGTATACATATTTCATGAATATAGCATTTTAATTATTCATTATTATAATTTATTTCTTAGCATTTACTTATTTCATTATACAGTGTATTTCAAAAGTAAATAAAGTTTTTAAAAATAGTTTCAAAGTGTTACGAAAGTTAACTTCAACACCTATCATGAATGACTGATTATTTACCCTATCAGTTTTTGTTTGTTATTTTTTTACATAAATGTCCTCAGATCCTGTGTTGCTTTCTATGTATTTTTCAACATTTTCGATTGTAATAACATATTTTTTAACCTTCTTTTCCATCATCACTTCCAGTTTTGTATGTTTTCCTTTTTCTCTTTACCATCTCCTTCTCATTTTCATTATCAAGTCAAGAGTTTGTCTTGTTTGGGCTTCAAGTATTTCTGCTGCTAACTTTCTATCAAGATTTGGACCACTTTGTATATTGAACTTTCCTTTCATTTTTAAAACCGATTTTTCATTTTCTTTGTTCCAATTAAGATTTCTTGATGTTAATGAATCGATGCCTCAAGAGTTTGAAAATGTGGTCACTGCTATAAGGACCCTCTCAGAAGAAAATTTAAAAATGGAATTTGTTAAGAGTACATTGCTAGAGTTTCACACAAATAAACATACTTCAAGTAAAGTAAAAAACATGCCTTCATCATTTGCTGTTACCGAAAAACAGATAAAATGTTATAAATGTGGAAAACTGGGACACATGAAAAATGTTTGTGGAATTAAATGTTTCCATTGCAATAAAATGGGACATAAATCACATCAATGTTTAGTTAAGAAGGAAAGTTTGAGAGAAAAGGGAAATTGGAGAGAAAATGAAAACAGAAAAAATAAAGCCAATTATTTTACAACGGAGAGTACAGGTGAAGAAGAGCTGCAAGTAGCTTTTTGTGATACGTCTGCAAGTGCAGGTGGATCAATATCAGAGTGGTATGCAGACTATGGTGCTACACATCATTATATCAATGATGAAGAATCATTAATCAATAAGAAGAAATTTGAAAAGCCAAAAGAAATACAACTAGCAGAACAAGGAAAGAACATGCTGGCAACATGTATAGGTGATCTAGAGGTAACAAGTGTTGTTGATAATAAAAAGGTAAAAATTATTTAAAAAAATGTTTTGTGTGTGCCAAAATTACGAGTAAATTTGTTGTCTATTTCTACCATTGAAAAGGCAGGTTTTGGAATTCTGTGTACTGATGGTAAAATTGTAATAAAAAAGAAAAATGATATTTTTGTTGTGGGAAAACGTTATAATAATTTGTACAAGGTAATAAATATTTGAAATCTCTAACAAAGTTGAATTTGTAAATGAATCTGTTAATTTAGCTGTAAACATGGATATTTGGCACAAAAGGTATGGACATTTAAATTACGGATCATTGTTAAACCTAAAAAGATTAAATGTTGTAAATGGGTTGGAATTTTAAATTCCAAAGGTGGATGATTTTACCAGCAACGTCAGTATTCATGTCCCAGTTAATTTTTCGAAATATACGTTTTAATGAGAGAATAATTCAGTATGTATAAGTTGATTACATTTGTTCTCAATCCTTTTCTAAACTCTAATTAAATTTTTTTGAAGTAACTTAACAAAATATTGGAAACATAAGATGAGATCTCAGCTCCGTGTCATGTCCCCACATTCAGAATGGCAAGGTAGAATATGAACTACACATTTGAAAAATTGAAAAAAGTATTTATAAACTGATTATTCTTATAAAAAACTCTCAAATTCTCAGCGTCAGGAACAACGACTCTGATTTTTCAACAACAATATTCATTTTGGACTAAAATTGATTTGTCCCCGTGTTGTAACCTCAGCTCCGTGAACAAAAGCTTGGGCTTCATGAATATCCACTAGATGGCAAAAATGCTTATGTGTAATCGTACACGTGCGTCTGTTTGTTAGTTAATGTCATTCATTCGAAGAAAGCGCGTGAAAGTAATCGGTACTGTATTATTTTGGTTATTATTATCTGTAAAGGTGAGAATGTTATTCATTCTCAGTTCCGTGTTCACGTATATTTTCAATCGAGGTATATGTACTTGCATGATACAATGGGGTTTTGTTGTTTTTAATAAACTGTAATAATTCGTCAAATATCAAAATCCTAACATTAAAATTGAAAGTGAAATCAGCGATAAATGTTGAAAAATCTCAGCTCCGTACCATTTTGTGGTAAAGGAGCTGAGATTCAACTATGGGGCTGATATAGAGTTACGTTCTCGCATATATTATACATATTTTATCCCAATTATAAAAATTACTTCAAGTTCGGAAATGGTTATAGATAGAGAGATAGATAAATTAAAAAGCACAAAAGATACTCGAATCAATCCATAAAAGAACTACATCAAACATTTTTGAGCGCGTATCCCAGAAAAAAACTAAGTTATGCTTTGTTGGGTGATTTTTTTAAAAGCAAAATATAGAGAAACTTGCCTATGCGAAGCACATGCTAATATGGACATACTGGTGTCTAAACTGGAAATGTTTAACATCATTAAAGAAGCAGCTCCGTATGATATTGTAAAAAGCTTAACTTGTGAAAATCATACCAATAATAAATGTTTGAAACGAAAATGTAACTATTGTTACTACAAAGAAATTGGAATATTTGAATTTAGAAAAAACGACATTTCAAAATATGGAAAATGGAAAACTGTGAGAAATTTTTTTTATGTTTTTGGTTTAGTTAAATATTTGCACACGTACCTATCACATGATAAATAATTTTGTCACAATGTAATCAAAATGTATGATAAAATCCATTAAATCTCAGCTCCGTGGCTTTGTCCCAGCAAAAATTATGAATAGGGGAGACTAGGGAGGGTTGATACGTCTAATCCTTGACCTAGGAAATTGAAATAAGTTTTCATTCAATGAAATCGGTTTGTGCGGCCTTTTATAGCCAACTAAGTTACAATTGATTGTGAGCAGTTAAAACATGTCAGTTTAAATTATAGTAGGAGATACCTGGTATTTTTTTTTAAACTGTAAAGTGTATCAATCCTCCCATGGTAGGGAGCTTTGATACGGTGTAAAGGAGGTTTGATACAAAATAGATAAATCACAAAATATTCCAAACCATAAAATTTATTGGACCTAGAAGTACTCATTATCAATTGATATTGTAAAATTTATTAAATTTGACGGCAAATGATAATTTTCTTGTGGATCTGGCAAACCCACCTACAAAATTTGGTGTCGGTAGCTTCATAACATCTTCTTCAGAAACTAGTCCTTGATCTTCCACATCAGGATAAACGAAATGGTATCCAGGCTTCTTCCGCCGCATAAAGTTTATTGAATATTCATCTCCCACTTCTTCTATAACTTGTCCTACATAGTGCTTTATTGTTTTTTTGTAAACCCCAGTCCTCTAACAAAATAATCTTCTTCTTTCTCATTTTCTATTTGGTCTTCTATATCAGTTATTTCATCCGATGATGATGGCTCGAATACAGAATTATCAGATTCAGATTCCTCTTCAATTTCTTTTCGTTTCTATTCCATTTTCCTTGTATTTGGCAACATATCTTCTTAGTATCATTTGTCATTTAAGATATTTATCAGCCGTACTCCTCAATTTATCTCAGTCTATCGGCTTTTTTCATCCGATCAGCTGAAGCCGGTGTTCTATTCGTTTTTTTCTTCCATTTGAAAGGCCTCCTGTAATTAAGAAGAACATTTTATGTAGGTACAACCTAGAGTTCTGGAAGAGTGGGAGGTTTGATACATGTATCAAGTCTCCCCGAGATGGAATGTATCAATCCTCCCGTACGTGACCTATTCTATAAAATTTGAAATATTTGTAAACAGAATCCACATTCAGGCATCTACTTAGTACCAGATTGTGACTAAAACACCGGATTATATCATAAAAAACTTATAAATTGGATAATCTCAACCAGTTTTTACTGGAATGCTTACACTTACCTTCCGAAACTTTGTAATTTATACAGTAAAAACAAATTTTCTGCGCGAATTTCTTGATACCGTCTCCTAATACAGCAAACGGGCATCAAATGTGTTGAACACATAAAGACGATCAACTGTTGCCAAATCTACCAAGCAACAAGTGCTTTAAGTGGCAAATTTGAAAGCGTATCATCCCTCCCATAGTATCAACCCTCCCTAGTCTCCCCTAATGTGAAAAATATTTTGTATTTATTTGGGCACTATTCATCTCTTCTGGTTTTATCATTCAACTACATAATATGTGTTATTTTCATATGTAGAAAAAACTAAAATTATTTTCGCCAAATCTGACGTTGCTGGTAGAATCACCCAGGTGATAAAATGTGTGATGTTTGTATACAATCTAAGCAAAAATGTTTTCCATACAAGCCAAAAACTTCTCGATCTACTAGAGTATTGGAATTGATACATACAGATGTTTGTGGTCCGATTACACCAGTATCACGTAATGGTAATAAGTATTTTATTACTTTCGTAGATGATTTCTCTAGATTTGTCATAGTATATGCCGTAAAAAGTAAAGATGAAGTTTATAATTGTTTTAAAGATTATGAAGCAAAAGTAACCTCATTATTCTGTAATAAACGAATTTCAAAATTAAATTGTGATAATGGAGGTGAGTATCGTTCAAATGTGTTGTTAAAATTATGTTCACAAAAAGGCATCCATATAAATTACACACCACCCTATACTCCCCAACTTGATGGCATTGCAGAACGTATTAATCAAACTTTGATGGACAGGGCTAGATGTATGATAAAAGAGACAAATTTGAGTAAATGTTTTTGGGAAGATGCAGTATTAATGGCTGCATATATATCTAATCGAACTCAATCGTGTTTGTTTCAAAATAAAAGTCCTTTTGAATTATGGCTAGGTAAAAAGGCAAACGTTTCAAATATGCGGGTTTTTGAGAACAAAATTGGATGACAAAGGGGTAAAATGTAGGTTCATTGGGTATACTGAAAATGGGTATAAGTTATGGCAAGAAGAAGAAAATAAGTTAATTCATAGTAGAAATGTAATATTTGATGAACATACATTCATGGACACAAGAGAAGATAGTTTAAGAAGAAATAGAGACCATGACAATGAAGAGTGTGATGAACATGAAAGTAAAAATGAAATAGAAAAGGACAATAATGAAACTGATAATGAAGAAGAGGTACTTAAGTGAAAGTGAACCTAATGAAAGACCAAAAAGTACAACAAAATTACCAGAAAGATATGATTTGTATGAACTTGATCCAACAAAATTTGATGATTTAGATATTAGCTGTTTGGCATTGTTGAGAAAATTTTCAGAAACACCTAACTCATATACAGAAGCGAAAGAAAGTTCAGAGTGGAATTCATGGAAACAAGCAGTTCAAAATGAGTTGGATGCACTGAAAAATAATAAAACATGGGAATTAGTAGAAAAAACAGGTAATGAAAAGGTAATTAGTAACAGATGGGTTTTCAGACTCAAGGAGGGTGATGATGGTCAAACAATTTATAAAGCTAGCTCGACTGGTCGCAAGAGGCTTTGAACAAAATAATTTTAATATTGGTTCTCAAATACATGCTCCTGTTGCAAAATTATCTACCTTAAGAATTTTGTTAGCTATTTGTAATCATTATAAATTAAACATTCTACAATTAGATGTAAAAAATGCATTTTTAAATAGTTACTTAAAAGAAAAAAATTTTATTAAAATTCCTGAAGGTCTTAAAGTTTCAAGAATTAATGAAAACAAAGTATGTTTGTTGAATAGGGCCATCTATGGTTTGGAACAAGCTCCAAAGGCATGGAATGAAAAATTCAATGAGTTCATGTTACTATTAAACTTTGAAAGATCCAAGTCAGATTATTGTTTATATAGTTACATTGTTAAGAATGTGAGGTGTCACTTACTTTTGTATGTAGATGATATTTTAATGGCTAGTAATAATGAGAAGTTTTTACATTATTTAAAATTAAAACTATGTCAATCCTTTAAAATGAATCAAATTAATAGTTATTGTAATTTCTTGGGAATAAGAATTAATAGAAATATTGAAAAAGGATTTATAACTCTTGATCAAAAACCAGCAATTCAATGTTTAGTTAAGCGATACAATCTTGAAGAATGTGAACGTTTCAAAACACCTATTGAAAAGAATTTAAATTTGAAAATAAATTGTGACTATAATTGAAATAGTAAGTTGCCTCATCAAGAACTATTAGTTAGTCTCATGTACATAATGATGGGTACTCGACCCAACATTTGTTTTAGTATTAGTTATTTCGGTAAATTTCAAAATTGGGCTACAGATGAACATTTTAAGCATCTATTAAGGGTTTTAAAATACCTAAAATTTACTATTGATTATAAGTTATATTTTTGTTCCACTAATATGGGTTTAGTTGGTTATACCGATGCTGATTGGGCTAACGATATAATTGATCGAAAATCCATAAGTGGATATTGTTTTAAGTTATTTGATTGTTTAATATCTTGGTGCTCTAAAAAACAAACCTTAGTTACATTGTCTAGCACAGAATCTGAATTTGTTGCAGTTTGTGTAGCTTCATGTGAGCTGCTCTACATAAAAAATTTGTTGTTAAATTCAAAAATTGATTTTTCACTGCCAATCATATTATTTGAAGATAACCAAAGCACAATCAAATTGTTACAAAATTTTGAGAATAATAGAAGGTGTAAGCATATTGAGGTTAAACTGCATTTTATTTTGGATCTGGTTGCCCAAAGTATTGTAAAACTTCAATATATTTCTTCTAATGTGTTTACTAAAGCTTTGTGTGCTGTAAAATTTGATTATTTTGTAAACGCATTAAGTTTGAAAGTTTAAATTTGTTTATACTTATGTAGCTCTATAATAACAGGTTTGAGGGAGGGTGTTAATATAATATGAAGACACATATAAACCTGTCTTAGTGACTTCAGTAATATACCTGTGGTAACACTGAACTGACGTTGCTGTCATGTAGGTATATCAGAATTATGTTGAGTAAAAAAAAGAAAAGAAGCAGTGTGGTTGTTACCAAGTATGGCCGTTGTCATTTTGACAGATTTAATTTTTGTTTTTTGTGTAAGTTATCTTGTTAATGTGTAATAAATATTAATCAACACCAAATCCTACACGCAATGTTTTATTTCCTATAACAGATACTAATTGAAGTTTTTCCTCTAATAGCAATTAATTCCCTTTCAGTTATTTTACATTATTTTCCAATAATTTATATTTAGATTTTAAGTAGGTACTCCCTGCAAAATTTTTTTCAACATATCATTATCCTTCAATATTTTTCGTAATTTGGTACTTGTGATTCTGAGTTTTTTCCTGACATTGTAATATGTAAGTTGTCATCTTCCTATTCCTGAGCTTTCTCCAATTTTTGATTTTCACAACAAACAAAACATTTCTCTCTGTGCAGATTTTGACATACTGCATCACAATTTACACATTTTGTAATAGTTTTCACTTTTTTAATGCAGTAAGGGCGCCATCCTAACTGCACCACAAAGAAGTGTCCTAGGTCCCTAATTTTTTATGTAGGTATATCAATGACATTAAAGACATTCAGACTACAGTTATTTCACTTATTTGCAAATGATGCCCTTATTCACTATTCTTCTCTAAATACATTACATGTTGTTACAATGATTAATGCTTAAAAATTGTTTATAGATGGTGTTGTGCTAATTTATTAAATATCAACTGTAAAAAAACAAATTCATTATAATTTGTCGAGTAATTTGTAATGCAATTTAAACTCTTTGTTGAACAAGATCTCAAAATAATGATTTAGCCTTTAAAAATTGTCAAGGTGAATGAATTCAAATATCTTGGAATTATTGTAGATCGACAGATTAAATTTAAACAGCATGCAAACCAATTGGTAAGACTAATTTCATTTAAAATATTACCTTTTCAGATGTTCACAACAACATTCAACAAAGTCGTCAAGGCTGGTTTTATTTAATTCTCTAATACTACCTACTGCTCAACAGTATTACATCTCTAACATCTAAATGAAATAAATTGATTCCAAAAGTTAGAGAATAGAGCTATGCGAATAATATTATCATGTCCCATTGACAGTAGGGACTGTGAAAATTCTGACATCTTTAGGCCGGCTCTCAATACATTGATTTTTATATTTGAAATAAAAATGGGTCACATGCCTAACTATCTCCAACATAAATTTACTTACAGCCAACATGTGATAGTAGTAGTAGTAGTAGTAGTGTTTATTCTGTATTATAAATATACTATCTACAAACATTCGTCAAACAGTTTAAAATATTGTTATAAAACTAAAAAACTGAAAACATTCAACCTTTGAACATCAACTAGTATAAAATTTCTTTTGATCATAGAAAATGTTCACTTTCAGAATCTCCTTACATGTCCTTGTAAATTTACTAATGTTTAGTTCTCGCCATTCTTTGGGTAGTGTATTGAACAATTTAATTAACTGGTACCTGTATGATTTGATATTTCTAGACAGTCTGAAATGTGGCATACTATAATGTTTAAGTCTTGTGTCATATATATCTTGACGATAAAACGATGTTTCATTCTCCTTTGCATGTTTCAAAGCCTCCAGAATGTACTGATTTGTTGATGTCAAAATGCCTAGTTCTTTAAAGAGAGGACATGAGTCTAAGATCTTGGACTTTGTTATAGTTCTGATAGTTCTTTTTTGTAGCACTAAAATTCTATGTGCATGTACTGATGATCCCCAATTCAAGATACAATACAAGGCTTAGAAAGGATTTGTATATAAGGACCTTCAACAGCAGTCATGCTTAAAATTAAATATTTTTCAAAGGTTTACACAAGGGTCTACAGCAATTTAATGACTTGCCAGAAGAACTTAATAAAATTGGGACAATTAATGAATTCAAACTAAAACAATATATGTTAGTTGTAAGCAAGTTATTTTAGGTTTGAGGTATTTATTATTATTATCAAATTATGTGATTTTTATTTCATTTCGTATGACTAAAGTTAGACTAATAACTTATATTTATACATTAGAATCATTGGATTATATTGTAACACCTTTATCAACTCCGTATTAGTTGTTTTTAACTGAATAAGGCATTTATATATTATATCATCAATCAAATATAAATTAGGTTCAAGTTTAAACTTTTTGTCACTTGTACCCATTGCCATCTGAACAGACTAATGTTTATTCTCTATTATTTTGTTAATCCATTATAACTACACCCATTCACTTTATTTCCATTATCATCACAGAAATCGGAAGATTCCTCTTGGTTAGAGAATCTACACTAGACTTTTTCACTAGAGGTACTACATACATATGTGATGTTCCGATTCATTTAATATATTGACTGAATCTCAGTAGAACTTCATTGGAACTCTGAACAAAAACCACTTAGAAGATAGGAGCTGTTCAAAATAGG
The DNA here is from genome assembly GCA_910591695.1 of Galerucella pusilla. Taxonomy (NCBI): domain Eukaryota; kingdom Metazoa; phylum Arthropoda; class Insecta; order Coleoptera; family Chrysomelidae; genus Galerucella; species Galerucella pusilla. The sequence continues at coordinate 33,272 of CAJUYI010002103.1, forward strand.
TAAGTCTTCACAATTAATACTGATGTATGGAATATAAAGATTGTATTTTACTCTGTGATACTGGGATACAGAAATATTGTTTTGCTAATTTAATAAATACATTTATTTACTTGCCTCAAAATTGTTATTAGTTATGTTGTCCCCTATTGCAGTTATTACTCCTGAACACTCAATGCCCAAAACAAATGGAAGTTTCTTATCTCCCACTAGGCCTTCAGTTGTGTACAAATCAGCAAAATTCAAACCACCATATTCAACTTTTACTTCCAAATTTCCATCTAATGATGGTAATTCATGTTGTTTAACCTGGGAAAATATAATATTTAAAATATAATGAAAATTTTATTGAAATAGAATTGGGTAGGTAAATCAATTATATAAGTACCTAATAATTATATTATATAATATGAATTATAAACAAACTCAGGAACAAAGAAATTCCTTTATTCAAGAAATACACATCTTACTTACTGTTATAAAATTTAATTGTCCATATTTGTTCAAAATAACTGCTTTAGATGTTTCCATCATTGAGAAATACATGGAAAAAATAAAAAATAATATATTTCTCTATACGATTTCGGCCCTCTTTTGTTTGTTGGTAGCACTGGAGCATCACTGGAGACTAGATATAATAAGCCTTGTTTATATATACGCTAACTAGAGCGTAGCGTATATATATTGTAAACAAGGGTGATACAGGAATATGGTCCGTATATGGTCCGTATATATCTTAGGTCACTTTGGTTAGTAACTGGGCGGTCCGTATATATTAGATTCCTGAAAAAGTGGTGATTATTTCCTGAAACTTCGGTGAATTATCTGTCACCAGGGGTGAGTTCGAGAACGTCACACTGGTTGAAATTTTGCACTTGATTGGTGGGGGTAAAGGGCGATCGTAGTGCGACGCTCCATCGAATGAGTTCTCGAACGGATTTACCTTCTTGTGGTTGTCAACTATAACCATACTTTTTTAAATAATTATTGTTCAACTTCCAAGTTTTTATATTTTTAATGTAGAGTAGATAATATGGATAAAAAACGTGTCGCATTGATTGCGCTTGCATTGGGAAAACAGTTGCTTACTTACTTACTTACTCAAAAAGCGAGTCGGAAAATGAAATAGAAATTTTAGAATATTTATAACTAGCCTAGGTCTAACATTAATGAATCTGTTGCCAAGAGTTTTAAACAGAAAAATTTTGAAAACCCTTTAGGCACGCCAATCTGCCACAAATAAGCTTACTTAATAATAAATTAAATTTAAATAGGAGAAGGAAATTCATTTATTTTTAAATTCAAAAATCAATAAACATTCATAGTCATACACATGGAGACTATATAAGGAGACCGAACTCCATGTATTTCAATTTTTGCACAATGTAGAGGGCGCCAGCTAAGAATAAGAACCTTCACAGCCAATCATAAAACTTTAGTTCATTAAGTTTTATTGGTTGCAGGCTCCTTTGACAGTTCGCGGTTCACGTGTAAGGAAAGTGAGGTTAGAGGTAATAAAACCAAAACATTTTTTGGATAAGTCCTTATTTTGTCCTCTTTTTAAAAAATAACGAAAATTTTGATCGTTTTTGTGGTAAAATAATCAGCTGAATGTATTATACGAATATCTACTATCATGCTTCTTTGTTATGGAATTTAAGAACAAATTTAAAGGTCCAGCACAGTTATAGTGTAACTAATGTTAATGTAATGACCTTGAATTGTATTACAAATTTTATGCAGGTTAATTTTAATCCACTATATTAATTTGAATTATATTTGAAAAGCATTATTTCACAATATTCGAATTTATAAAAAAAAATTTATGCACGCCATTAGGCGGCTTTTTCCTTCAAAGGGATAAAAATATGGGTCATCACATTAACAATAGTTACACTATACAATGAGTAAAACAGGTATTTGAAAGAGAAATTTGAAGAATAAAGAAGACACCCTACGTGAAAGTAAGTATATTCTAGAACCAAGTTCACCCCAATTATGAAAAATAAATTCAAGTTGAATTAAGAAATACCTATGTTCACATTATGTATTAAGTTTTTCAGAATCTGGCTTCCTACATAGTAAAATATTAAGTAACTAACAAAAATATGAAAAACGAAGAAGGAGAAATCAATTAAAATGCTTGGAGGCGGTGTATCATTTCAAATGTAGTACCTAATGTACTAAATTGAATGGCCTTCGAATAATTTAGAATTGGAGCATCATATTTTGCAACTAGCAAAAAAAAAGAATGAAAACATAGAAGGTAGGTATGTATTGATAAATGTCACTAGCCATAAGCTCTAAACACAAATTTGGTCCTATTATCAAGAAATAATAAAACAATTACATAATTGATAATATCTAATATTTTAGGTTTTTTTTATGAACTTAACGAAAATATGAATGTTTCCAAACTGGTCAAGCCTTTAGAAGAAGAAATTATGAAAATTTTAATTACTTATAGATATTTTCATGAGAAGTACCTACCTAATCAACTACACACCATGTAACTTCTTTCACCTAAAAATAAAGTGTACAATCTGTATTTTGCCTCTTACTTGAAATCTACCTATTTTATGGCCTGTTATACTTATCTTACCTACTATGAGTCGGTAATAAGTTTAATGTTAAAGTTAAAATAAGGTAATTAGGAAACTTGATAGATTTACCTTGATTTATAGGATTACACATGAACACGTAGATAATATATCTTGATACCAGATTGATTTTAGAGAAAATGCTCAACTATACATTCACTATTAAACCTGACATCAAATTACAAACCTCTAGGTTATGAAGAAAACAGTGTTGCTATTTTTCTAGGCATTACTAAAGCATTTTAAGGTAAAAGTAGAAGTGCCAAACCTTTATACGTTAACAAGGACTTCTGTAGGGCTCCTTGCTGTCCTATAATTTACTCTACAATCTATAAGTGCTGGTACAACTACCATTTTGCAATAGTGGTTTAACATGTGGAAGTTGATGCCTGCACAGGTTTTCAATATAAGATATATTTAATTTCCATCACTCAAGAAAATAATTGTTTCAAGTAGGTAGGTACTTTATTTTAACATTACAAAAGTTTGATTCCTAAAAGCAAACACAGTGGAATGTCACCAATTATTGTGAAATACATGAGTACACAAAATATATATCTGTTGCTATTTATTAACTCAGCTGCACAAAACATTCACTACACTATTTTCATGATATTGATGCTTTTCCATAATTGCCCAGACTTGAATTACTTGGCTGTAGATTGGTAAGAAATAAGTGTCATCGATTAGTTTCAATGCCTTATGGTTTCATTAATCCCTATTGGTAAAGTGCACCAATAATTGCAATCATAATTTTGTTCTATTTCTTGAATATATTTGTTTGAATTCATGTTCTCACCTCATTTATATTTTCATTTCCTATTTTTATCTGAATATCAATTGAATTTTGAATTCATATTTTCCTGTATTAAAGGCATACTAGTACTTCCATCACATTAGTTTCATAACTCAGTTCTTATCAACCTCTAGTTTTTCTTCAAATCATTGTTCACCTTTCTTTTTCCTGATCTCTTATAATATACTTGTATAGAACAGAATAATAATATCAGCGAGTGAAGTATTTTGTGTGCAATTGTGCTTTTTCTATACTTCTCACAA
>CAJUYI010002104.1:0-36909 GCA_910591695.1 Galerucella pusilla
CTTCGTTATATTAAACATCACAATAACAATATAATTGGGAGATAAAGGACGAATGCGCACCTCAAGATAAACTCGAAATGTAATACGCATGCGTGCCTGCAGGCAAACATTACCACAAAACAGTAAGACTGTTTTGTGAACATTACACCTTCCGGCTAGACGCAAGTGGTTGTAAGTGGTGGCAGCGTGGTTTTATTTTAGTGAAAGCATTTTCTTAATTATATTGTTATAATGGACGAACAACAGTTATCGGTGAGTACTTATTCCAAAATCATAAATATTGAAATTCCGGGTGGAGGGACTGTACCTTAACATTATACAATAGTTTACATAATAAGAGGTTTTTTCAACTTCTAGAATAATTTAGTTAGGTTATATTTCAATAGCGATTCAGAATATTCCAAATCCGAGATAATGCTCATATATTTTTGCAGAAATTTGGATCTAGAAGAAAATCTATTCTATGTTCAAGATATTCCAGAAGCTACATCAATAAAATAAAAAAACAAATAGTTGGTAATTACGTAAAAAAAAGGGGAGTAACTATTTCAGTTGATACAACCAATGTGTTCAATAGTACTAAAAATATTGAATCAAGTATCTCTGGTTCTAGTTTTTGTAGTAGTAGCAATAGTAGTCACAGCCATCAATATAGGTAGCCTAGAAAATTTTAATAATACCAAAAATTCTTGTGAACAATTAGACATTTAAAAAAAAAAATAAATTAGACGTTAAACTAATATCATTTAGGAAAAGTTCTGTTTTTGAGTTTTCGAGACTACCAAGATCAGTTGGTGACATTGCACATTGGAAAGCTACAGAATTTAGAGAATTTTTATTGTATTATGGTCCTGTAGCTTTGAAAGGGATATTAAATGAAAATCATTAAGTATATACATTTTTCAAGTTTACATGTTTCATTAAGAATTTTAGTGTCAAATGTTTGGAGTAAAAATGCCAAACTTTTAAATTATGCTGAAAAAATACTTAAATATTTTGTATCAAACTATGAGGACATGTATGAAGAAAATTCTGTGACACATAATGTTCACAATTTAATTCATTTGAGTAATGATGTCCGTTCGTTTGGCTCACTTGATGAATTTAGCACCTTCCCATTTGAAAATGCACTGTATACAATAAAAAAGCAACTGAAAACCTCAAGATATACCTTACAACAGTATATTAATAGAGTTGAAGAATATCTAACTTATGATACTGAATGTTCGAATCAACAAACAGAATTCAATTATTCATTATTGCAACATATTAGCTTAGAGAAGATTAATGATATATTTGTAGATACTTATGAACGTGTTCAGTACAAAAATTTAACTTTTAGTATTTAGAGTCCTAATTGCTACTGCATTTTTGAAGATGGTTTTGTAGGAAAAATAGTAAAAATATTTAAACTGAATAAAAAGTGTCATGTTATGTTTGAAAAATACTCCAAATTAATTCCAATTTTCTATGAACCATGCTCATCTGATAAAATTTATTGTGGCAAAGTGATTGAAAGTAATATTATAGAAACACATCTCTTGGATGCAATCCATTATAAACTCATTAAACTTGATAATGTATTCATATCTCTTCTTCATAAGTAATTTTTTGTATACAGTCTATTGATAACGATTAATTTTCATTCACATTCCCACACCTAGCTGCATTTTTCTCTTGTTATACTTAATTCATTCAATTTTAGTTATACAATTATCAATAAACAGTACAAATATGGAATAAATCATCATTTATTCAGAACAAAAAACGATGCTCTATTTTAATTTGGTACTTGATATAATTTCTTGGAATTTATATAATTTTTTTGTGATTATTTTTAGGTACACATTACATTAAAAAGTGTAAATAATAATAGTAAATATTTATATTTTGATAGTTTGCAGTTGTTCGATTTATTAATCATAATGAAAAAGATGTTTATTTTTCTGTGGTTCCCCTAACATGGATAAAAAAGGTCGAGGACAGGACCTATTGCTACTGGCCAAAAAATTGTGGTAGAAATGCCATAATGAGGAAACAAGATCCAAATTTAACATGGCCATTATTAAAAGTGGTCATTATTGAAAAATTTGGTAAGTATAGTATATGAAAATTAATGAAATTGGATATTTTTTGTGAAGGAAGATACGAAGACGCTCTGAATCACGAAAAGATGGTGGCTGCCACTTCTGAATCGGAAAATGAGAGAGGAGAAGGAAAACGAAAAATTAGAAATCAGATCCAGAGACATTCTCCACCACCAGCTTTCGATGAAGATGAGGAAAACAACGAAAATTTAAAGCAGATTTTGAATAATGGTAAGTTTTCAGCTTTGTAAGAAACAAAACATACTCCCCCTGAAACTGACTGTCAATTTTAAACAGGTTAATGTTTTTCAGCTTTTTAATCCTCAACTACCTTTTATAATAGGTATATATTTGAATAACGTTATCTGATTATCTGCACAATCTAGTTCTAATTATTGAAAAAGAGGGACATGAAAAATATTAATTTTCTGTACAAAGGCATATGCATATAGGGTTTTTCATTTGTATTTTCTTGTTGAAGAGTTGCTGTAATATTACCATTATTAAATATAGTGATCATATTAACATTCTTGTTTTAGAAAATATACATACCTATATCTAGTAAACCATCAGTGATATTAGAAAATGTGTGTGCCGGGACATCAGAAGAGTCCTTTTCTCCCATAAGTTTTTCAAGCGCAGACATTCAAAATATGCCCATTCAAATTATTAACGAAACAGACATTTTTAATGGACTTCAATCCATTAAGAGTATTGTGACAGATATGAAAGCCACAATGGATATAATAATCATAAAAATGAACAATCTCGTTACAACTAAAAATACTTTAGAAGATGAAGTAATTGTTTTTGAAAATCTTCCACTGAAAACAACAGCAGAACTCATCGAATTTGAGAATACCTTGATCAACGACGAAGTTAGGAAACAATTGGTTAGTTTTTATAAATTTCTCCATATTTCTAAGTTATCCCTTGCTTTTTTAATTGTTGTTCATTCTTATTGCAGTTGAGAAGATATGTAATTCTGGGTGGGTCCGATTCAAAAAATATGGTCAGACGATGCATGGGTCTAATGTTCTCAAACGAGCTAGGAATACAATGTTCCTGGACTGGGCAAAAAAATAATATGAAACTGAAAGATTTCTTGGTTCTGTTATAGTGTAACTAATGTTAATGTGATGACCTTGAATTGTATTACAAATTTTATGCATGTTAATTTTAATCCACTATATTAATTTGAATTACATTTGAAAAGCATTATTTCACAATATTCAAATTTATAAAACAATTTTATGCACGCCTTTGGGCGGCTTTTTCCTTCAAAGGGATTAAAAATGTGGGTCATCACATTAACAATAGTTACACTATAACAATGAAGGGTAAATTAAGTTTATTTTGCAGAATTGAAAAAAAAAAATTATAACTTTTTCATATAAAACTTTATCTGTAATATGCAGAATAAATTCTCAGTGTGACCAATACAGTCCACTTTTCCACTTTATTTTTATAAAAGTGTTTTTTAGCTGCTGTTCTGAACACATTCAAAGGTTTTACAGATAGGGACTTTGAAGTGTATGTCATGGAATGGTTGAGGCACTCAAAACAGCGACTCATGCGTGAGAGAAAGTAACCGTGAGTAAACAATAGAATTTTTTTAAAATAGATTGAATTTCAGTAGTTGATATACCGTAACGTTTCGTAAAGTTTTGATAGTTTGATTTTCCGTCTTTTATTATTGGGTTCTTTTAATATTATTTTATTAACATTTCCAATATAAACGAAAAAAACGCGCTATCCCAATAAAAAAACGTTCCTGGAACTTGCACTTCACTGGATTCCATTTCTAGTAGACTATCATATCGTTGGAATGTCATAAAATGAAATATTTCATTTCACATTTTGCCACAGATATGATCTACTATGAATGGACCTTAATAAAAATTTGATAACAAAATTTTGCAGTCTTAAACTTCAAAATAATTTTTGATTATCTAGTTGTCAAATTTTTTCTGTTGTGTCAGTTAGGGATAAAAATTAATTTCTACTTATTTTTTCTTGACAACGGTAGCTGGAACGCTACCGAAACGTTGAAATAAAGAATTTAAAAATATTGTGGTTTAATTTCCCAAGAAATTAAAAAAAGAACTAATTATGTTATTGATATTTTAATTTTATTTTTGTAGATCGTCGAAAAATGTGCTCCAAAGAAATCAAAAATTCATCACTTTCACCAAGAATGGGAACTGGACTACTTCTTTACTATGGTGAAAGAAAACTGTTGCTGCTTAATATGCAATACATCTGTGGCAATACCGAAAAAAGGAAATTTAGAGCGACATTTTAAGACAATTCATAGTAAATACCAGACAGACTTTCCACCTAACAGCAAAATAAGAAAGAGTAAATTGCAAGCATTGAAATAGCAATTAACAGTTCAAGAAAACATGTTTTCTAGGCCTATTAAGCAAAGTAAGGCTGCAACTGAAGCTTCTTTCCAAATAAGCTACATAATTGCACAAAAGTGCAAATCTTTTGCCGATGGAGAATACATCAAGGAAATTTTCGAAGAAGTGTCAGATTCACTGTTCGTGAAATTCAAAAATAAAGATGAATTTAAAAAAGCTATTCATGATTTACAGCTGTCTCGAAATACTGTGATGCGCCGTATAGAAACGATGAGTGAAAACATAAACGAACAACTACAAAGAGATATCGTCCGCTGCGTTGCTTTTTCGCTACAACTTGACTAGTCAACAGATATCACTGATACTGCACAATTACTTATTTTTATTCGGATGGTCTTTGAAGATTTCTCGACGAAAGAAGAACTGCTAAGTATGATTTCCTTAAAAGGAAAAACTCGTGGTCTTGATATATTCACGGAATTCAAAGCATATATTAGCAAGATTAAGCTACCTTTGTATAAACTCGTATCAATGACAACTGATGGGGCTCCTGCATTGACAGGTATTCATAATGGTTTCATTGCTTTTTGTCACAAAGACGAAGACTTTCCAGACTTCATTAGCTACCACTGCATAATTCATCAACAAGTACTGGCTAGTAAGAGACTAAACACAAAATATGTAATGGATATTTCTTTCAAGATTGTAAATTCCATAAAAGGAAAATATCTCCAAAGACGGCTCTTTAAACAGCAATTAGATGGGAAGAAACCAGATTTGGCATTGCACACTGACGTAAGGTGGTTGAGTCGAAGCAAGTTTTTGCAAAGATTTCGTGATCTATTGGACGAAATAATAAAATTTCTTGATGAGAGGGGTGATGATTATCAGCAACTGCGTGATTTAGACTGGCAATGTGATTTAGCATTTTTAGCAGATTTTACCGGAAAATTGAGCACATTAAATCTGGAACTACAAGGCAAGAATAAAACAGTAACAGAAATGATTGCAGCATTTCAAAGTCAAACAGCGTCTATGATAGTTGACATCAAGAAGAAACATTTCAATTTGTAAACATCAAGGATCATATGGAAAAACATCCTACCTACAATTTCATTCCTGACAAGTACACGGCAGAAATTAAGGCAGTGGTATCAGTCTTCGAAATTCGCTACAGTGATTTAAAAAAAAATTGAGAAGTTGGTTCATGGAATTGGTTCATCAGTTATCCGTTTAATAATTCCATTGATCATAGTGACATCTATGAAATGGCTAAAAAATTTGCAGATACATTTCAAATGGACCACATGATACTTCAAAACTAAATTTTTACTCTGCGCTGCGATATATTCCTAAAAGCAAGCTCATCCTCTGGTCTAGATTTCTGGGCATTGGTTTCCAACGAGAAATATCCAAATTTGAAGAAATGTGTTGAACAACTGCATTCGTGTTTTGGTTCAACATATTTATGTGAATCAGCATTTTCCTATTTAAAACAAACAAAAAGTAAACACCGTTCTCGCTTGACAGACGCCCATACATTGGATTCTAAGGTTGGCAATTTCCAAGTACAAACCTGACTTTGCTAATCTAGCGGAAGATGCTCAGACGCAATGCTCACACTAATATAAATAAGAAGTTACTAAGAATAATTTTCAATTTTATGTTTATCCTCTTAATAAAATAAAAAATACTACATAATTGTATATTGTTTCATTTAAAATTTCAAGTATGTAATTGGTAGATCGCACAGGATTTCGTCAGTAAACAGTAGATCTTGAGTCTAATCAAGTTAGCCACCCCTGTTATAGAAGATAATCTGATATGTTGAAAATTTCAATTTCAACTTGAAATTAAAAAAGTGACGTTATCTCACATAATTGGAAGAATAATTATATAATTAATTATATAATTAATAATTACAAGCTTCTTTTTTTAACAGAAAATACTTGAGAACTTTCAAAATACTGATGTTTTTCCGTGAATCAATGCATATTTTTGTATTATTTAAATAATGAAACAATAAGATTAATATTCACTTTTCATAAATAATAATTGACCGTAAACAACAAACTACAGACCAGTCGAGAACTGTCAGTGTGACGGTAGAAAAAGACGTAAGGCACATTGCCGCTACGAAAGTAACGCCTTCATAGTATTTTAAACTCTCGATTGATAGCTTGAGCTTGCGCGTAATCTAATCAACCAATAAAATTTTCGTAAGTCAAAGATTAGGGTTAACGTTTGTAATACATTTAAGCGGTTCATTGTTGTTATAATATGCCTGCCTTTTTTCCATTTCTTCCTACGTAATGTGTTAGGACATTAACAATCGATGACGCACACCAAGAAGGGTATTATTTCCACCATATCTATTATAAAGATAAATCTGTATATAGATCTAGTTGAGTTATTAAGCATGAAGCACTTAACAAGTATTGTTGAGTGCAACGTGACAACACCGCTAATAAACGGTTGAAACCGCTCCTCTGGCGGGAGGAGAGACGTTAGAACAAAGCCGGCTCATTCTTCTGAAAACGCTTGAACAATAACATTTATGTACTGGCAATGTTAAAACAAATTTTATAATTTATGTTTAAACCTGAATTTGTGTATATCATTTCGACGTGTGAAATAAAAATATATCAACTACAGTCCACATAATTTCTACTTCAAAACATGGCCCATAGAACCGGATGATGAATCAAGTGATTAGACGGGGAAAACAATCCAGCAGTGCCCTTCAGTCCTAAAAGTAAGTCTTTCTTTCCTTCCTTATTTTATATTTCACATTCAGTTCGAATTAATTAATTAATTAAAGTAAAATGTCAGAAGATCGTACAGAAGAGTCATTATCAGCCTTGAAAATAAAAAGGGGTATTGCAAAAGGTAGTGTTACAAGATTGAAAACCTTTTTTGACGGTTTAAATAAAGAATGTCTAAATGACAAAACTATTTCACAATTAAATATAAGGGTAGCAAAAGTTGAGTCCGTGTGGGACGAATTTAATGAAATTCAAACTAGAATTGAAATATTAGCTCCCTCAGAGGCTGAAACTAGTGCAACCGAAAGAGGACAATTTGAAAATTTGTATTTTACGGTAGTCGCAGATATAAATAGTGTATGTAGAAAGTTTGAGGAAATAAAATTGAATGAAAGCACTGGGATTCAATCCGAAGCAAGCTCTATTAGAACTAACAATATAAATTCTCAATCAATGATTAAATTACCGACAATAAAATTACCTAATTTTGATGGCAACTAGAGTAACTGGCTAGAATTTAAAGACAGTTTCACAACTCTAGTTGATAACAACGAGTCATTATCTGCCATTCAGAAATTTTATTATCTTAGATCGGCATTAGAAAAGGATGCAATACACGTTATCAAATCAATTGAAGTATCTTCCGCAAATTATCCGCACGCCTGGCAGTTACTTATTGACAGGTTTGAAAACAAGAAATTAATGATTCATAACCATACCAAAGCAATATTTGAGCACCCTAATGAACCTAAAGAATCATATACAGATCTACGTAATTTATATGACAATGTTATAAAACATATGAGATCATTGAAAACATTAGGTGAAAAAACAGATGATTGGGATCGTCTCATAATTTATATTATCAGTAATAAATTCGATTCAATCACAAGACGGGACTGGGAATCATATAATTATAAACATGTGAAGTATTAGAAAAACTTGAAGCGAACAAAAATGACAAAACTAAATTTGTAAATCAAAACCTTAACAAAAGGTTTTTATTGTAAACAAAATCATTTAATATACTATTGTGAAGCATTCTTGAAATTAAACATAAATTGTTTGCGTTCAAATCATCCATCGTGGAAATGTAAGTCGCAAAAATGTACAAAGTGCCGCAAAACACATAATTTTGAGCTTAGTACTACTATCTATTAACAAACTGCACCTTATGTTTATATTATTTTTGTGACTTGTCTTATGCCATGTAAATGATACAAAAATACCAATAAATCCATCTATATAACAAGTATATACAGGGTGTTTTCGAATGACACTTACCAGGGTTAGGCTGATTAAAATCATGATTTAAATTGCTTGATTTTTAAAATTGAGATCATGATATAAATCAATTTTTTTTCTTTTTTATTCAGAACCAGATAACAACATAATTTAAAAGTTTTCTCAAAAATCAAAAGAAGTACCTATCCGATTTTAGCAAAAACAACAAAAAAGAAGTACATAATTCCAAATTCTTGAACTAAACGTAACATCTAAATTTTATTTCTGTATATTTTCAGTCTATTCATTTTCGTTATACAATTTAAACAAAAACATGATGTTTCCAACTTCTGTATTATAATTCTTAGACTTATATATAATAATTAAGAATAATTTCAAAGAATCGATATGTTCAAAGTTTATATTAAAGTTTAAAAAATCAAATACATCGTGATTTATTCAAAAAAATCAATGATTTCTGATTTTTTTTTTTTTGGTCAGATTTTGCCCCAAGCTGACACTTACAACGTTTGCATGTTGATACCTCTCGTAAAATTGGACAAAATGATATAAGGGTTGAGGGTACCAGCACGTTTTCTTTTTGACATACGGGGTGTTAAAGTTATGAAAATTTTTATGTTTTAGTTTGATAACTTTGGAATGGTTGAATAAATTGATTTGACATTTAAATGTAAAAGGGCGAATTTTGAAGGAGAATTTTTTCCCAATTCTTGATCCAGTGGTGTACACTTCGACACAGACACATTTCAGTTACTACGAGTTTGTCGCGAGAACAAGTAGAGCTTTCTACAAAGACCACACATTTTGTTTTACGAAGATCTTCTCGCAAAAGTAAGTTAAATTTGATATCAAAACTTTGTGTAAGAACGACAAATCTTCTTTTGTGACGGTGTATCTGAAAAATTATGGTTTAATAATGGTAGTAAAATTTGGCGTTGTGTCGTTATTCTTAATAAAAAAAAATATTTGTGGAAATGATTTGAACTTAATACGTTATTGACAATAATTAAAATGGTAAGTAGTATTTCACCAACGACACATTACTTGATAATCCGTTTTTGCTGTTATAAGAACTCCATTTTTTTGACTGTATTTTTGAATAATGTATGTTATGACGTTATTGATAATAACGATTTGATTTAAGGTGCCTTTTTAACAGGTATTAACTACAATGAATTATAATAGAGGAAGAAAGATATTGGCTTCAGGTGCTCCCAATGATAATGATGCCGGAAATACATCGTCGGATAGGAATAGTAAATATTTTTAAATATTCTAGTATGTGGATTTACTTGATATTATTTGATAGTATTTGTACTGGAAGCTCTTCATCTTCTTCATTTAGTGAGGGTATTTATACTTACTTCGTAAATTCGGCTATATCAATTTTAACTGCAAGGTATTTCGTTTTTTCTATTAAATAATACTTCTTCAAATTTTCAGAGAGTGATGACTCTGTGAAAGACCCTATTTACCCTATTTACCAACCAGAAGACAATTGTCTACCAGTATCACCAGCTATACCTGATCAATCAGTTGCTTCTGACACCAATGACATTCAAGAAATCGATGACTCCTTAAATTCAGCAGAATCTAATCAGCAAGATTTGGCTAATAGGGGCAGAAAACTGAAAAGAAATGAATGCAATTGGGAAAAAAATGTTATGAAGAGACTTATGAATAATAGTTCAGTCAGTCAAGACAATCAATTGATTATAATTCCAAAAGTTTTCAAATTTTGACGTAAGGTCGGGAATGGTATAAAAACAAACTATGAAATTTTGCAACCTGTTCCGAAGTCCGGAACATTGTTAAAAATGCAATAAATGATAATTTGCTCAGTTCTTGAGACCAAAATTCCAAAGTTCTGCAAAGTTGGAGTGGTGTTAAAAATATTATTTTACATCACGTGTCAAATTTGCAACCAATTTAAGTGTACAGAACATTTTTTGTTATTAAAAATTAATGTTTTTCTTTATTAATATATAATCATACACCCTTTTACCGTTAGGTGTCGGGTTTACATTTAATTTCAATTTTCATATATAAACGTTTTCCATGCTCTTCTGTCTTTTGCTAATATAGCTGCTTCTTTCCATGTCTTCCCTCTTTGTTGTATTATGTTACCCACCTCTTTATTCCATGTTTGCCTGGGTCTTCCCCTTTGTCTTTTTAGCTATGTTTTTGCTTCGTATATTCCTCTTACTTGTCTGCTATTACTCATTCGTTGTATATGTCCCCACCAACTCAATTGTCGTTGTTCAATAAATTTCAAAATTGGTTCAACCCCAATTCTTCTCTTATACTTGTATTCCGAACTCTGTCCCTCCTTGTTACTCCTATTATTCGTCTCAGGTACTTCGTCTCAGCGGCTTGGATTTTACTTTTTTGTGAGTTTGACAGAGTCCATGATTCACTTCCATATGTTAGTGTTAGTATAGGTCTATTTATGGTATTAAAAACTTTAATTTTCGTTTGTTTAGAGATTTCTTTTTTATTGATAAATTTTTGGATCATTGCATAATATAATTTTATTGTTCTATCTATACTCTCATTTATTTCAATATCTTGTTTTTCATTTTGTGCTAAAGTTACTCCTAAGTATTTAAATTCTTTTACTTGTTCTATTTGAATATTGTCTAGTTTGATTTTAGTTTCAATATTTTGATCACCTATTATCAATATTTTGGTTTTGTTTATATTTATTCTCATTCCTTCTTCTTCCAGTGCTTGTTTCCATATATTTAAGTTTTCTTGTAGTTGTTTCTCATTTCCTGCCACTAATACCACATCATCAGCAAAGACTCCTTTCTTTATTATAGTATCCATGTGTACATTAAATAGGGTTGGACTTAGTCCTCCATCTTGTCTTAATCCCGTCTCTGTTTTGAATCCATCTGATTTTTTATTACATAGTTAGTATTTGTTTTATATATATCTTGGATAACTCTTATTATTTTGCTATCTATGCATCTTTCTTTCAGGCCTCTCCATACTTTTGTTCTAGGGATTGTGTCGAATGCTTTTTCCAGATCTACGAAAGCTATATATATTTTTATTTTGTGGTTGTCTTCTTTCAATTATTTGTTTGATTGTGAAAATATGATCTTGAGTGCTTCTCTCAGGTCTAAATCCACTCTGTGGTTCCGACAATTGTGTTTCTAGTATTGGTTTTAACCTGTTATTTATTATTTGTTCATAAATCTTTACTAAAGTGTTCAGCAATGTTATTCCTCTGTAATTACTGCAGTTCTTTTTGTCTCCTTTCTTGTGTATAGGTGTTATTAATGCTGTCCCCCATTCTTCCGGTATTTTTTCGTTATGCCAAGCTTTATTTAAAATATCAAGTGTTATTTGAGTACCTACTTCTCCCAAGTTTTTTATCATTTCAGCCGTGATCTTATCATGTCCTGGTGCCTTTCCATTTTTTAGTACTTTTATTACCGTCTTTAGTTCATCCATTTTAATTTCTTCATTTTCGGTTTCCTGGTCAATATTGCTGGTATTTTCGGGTTGTTCTAGGCTCTCCTCACTTTCTTGTGCTTGTTGTCCTAATAATTCTTGAAAATGTTCTTTCCATCTATTAATGATTTCAGTTTCATTTTTTGGTATTTCCTGTTTTTTATTTTTGACATAAAATTCACTTACTGATTTTTCTTTTCTAAATGATTTCAAAACTTTGTAGAATAGTTTTTGATTGCTTGAACTGTCTGTTTCCATTTTATTTCCAAAATCAGACCACATCTTTTCTTTTGCCACTGCTACTAAATCTTCAACTATTTTTCTTTTTCTTTGTTTTTTGTAAATTTCATATTGCTCTGGAGTATTTTTTGTTTCATATTTTTTAGATTCAATTTTTTTATTTTTAACTTTTTTTTCAATTTCATTGGTCCACCATGCTGTTTGCTTTTTTCGATTATTTGTTTTACAAATTCCACATATGTGGAATTTTTCTTTATTAAACTAAAGTAAAACGTTCCAAAAGTTCTGCAAATTTGACAGATCTATCGGAAAAATATACCGAACGACTGTACAAATTTGCAACTTTTTACGTTGACCGGAACATGTTTATTTATAATTTTTTTTAATTCGTGGTCATTTTTTCGAGCAAGGCGGTCTCGGAATAATTACAAAAGTTTTGAAACTTGGTTGCAAACTTTGAAAACATCTATTCTGATGCATTTACAAATTTGCAATCTCATACGCGATCCGGAACTTTTGCAATTTTCTTGAAGATGAAAAAATAATAAAATTACATTTTTGCAAATTGCATAAAGTTCCGGATCGCGTATGAGGTTGCAAATTTGTAAATGCATCAGAATAGATATTTTCAAATATTGTAACCAAGTTTCAAAACTTTTGTAATTATTCCGAGACCGCCTTGCTCGAAAAAATGACAAGAATTTGAAAAAATTATAAATAAACATGTTCCGGTCAACGTAAAAGGTTGCAAATTTATACAATCGTTCGGTACATTTTTCCGATAGATCTGTCAAATTTGCAGAACTTCTAGAACGTTTTCCTTCAGTTTAATAAAAAAAACATTTATTTTTAATAACAAAAAATGATCCGTACACTTAGATTGATTGCAAATTTAATACGTGATATGAATTATTATATTGAAAACTTCCCCAAGTTTGCAGAACTTTTGGAATTTTTTTCACGACCATACAGCAAAAATTAATTTAATTGCGATTTTAACAATGTTCCGGACTTCCGACAAGGTTGCAAAATGAGATTTATTGTCGTCTCAATGTACCATTCACTTGACCGAAGTTTGAAAACTTTTGGAATTATAGTTAAATTTTCGATTTCGAATGCCAATAATGACTGGATTATAAAGGGCAATGTTATGAGAGTACAGCTACAAAAAAAAATTGTACCCGAACGCAAAATGGGGAAACCTTGCTCCGAAAAATGTAAGTTGCGCTGCAGCACACAGTTTACAGAAACTGAACGGAAAGCGTTATTTGAAAACTTTTGTTTGCTAGGAAACACAGAATGGCATTAGCTTTGTTCGCGGGTCGCAAATAGAATCGATTAGGAACCAAAAAATAACCAATTCAGAATCACCGTAATACGCATGCATGATTACGAACCGATCCAAGATTTTCATTTACCGCGAACGAAAAAAAAAAGATTCTAGCATTAGATAATCTCCAGCTTACGCCCACGTCGCCTTTTGGGTATAGCGCATGAGCAACTGAACCGAACTCTTAGTCCTGAGAAAGATCTAAGAACTGCTATAACTGATTCGGAATCAATAATTTACTGAATCACTGTGACCCGCGAACACAGAACTATTACTAAAAATTCAGAACTGAGCAAACCGCGAACGACAATTTTGGAAATGCGCATGCGATCAGTCCCTGAATTAGTTCGTAATCAGACCCGCGAACAAAGCTATTGGAACTATATTGCAAATAGCATGACCATTATCAAGCCTAAATATCGTTATGTCCGAGAAGGTGGTATTAGAAATAAGCGGCTACTTAATAAGGCGTATCACTTGCTCTTGCAAGGAGAAAAGATAAAAGTCTGTGAATTATTTTTCAAAAACACTCTAGGTATTACAGACCGCCCGATCCGCACTGTAATAAATAAACGCAATACAGTTGCAGGAATCCGCCAAAAGGATTGGCGGGTGATAACAGAGGCAAACATTCTAATCACCCGAAAGTTGATGATGCGATTCGATCTGCTATCAAGGCTCACATAGAGTCGATTCCTAAAATTGAATCCCATTAAACCTGTGCCAATACATCAAAAGAGTTCATCAATGGTAGTAGATCTGTTGTTGAAATATACAAAGACTATGTAGAGATTTGTAAATTTAAGAATGTTCCTTATGGAAATTACATGTTGTTTTACAAAATATTTACTGAAGATTATAACATTTCTTTTTTCAAGCCAAAAAAGATCGATGTGGCACGTGTGCTATTCACAAAAATTGTGAAAATGAAGAAAAAGCTATTAAAAAGAACGATTTTGATAAGCATTTGATTGAAAAAGATCTGTGTAGACAAGAAAATGCTGAAGATAAAGAAAACAACCAGTTGACAGTTACAGTTTATGATTTGCAGGCAGTGTTTCAATGTCCAAAAAGAGACACTTCTTTATTTTACTATGTGAGTAAGCTGAATGTGTTTAACCTAACGATATTTGAATTACAATCCAAAAAAGTCAATTGTTATATTTGGGATGAGGCTACTGGTAACAGAGGTATAAATGATTTGGGAACTTGTGTCTATAAATATATAGAAAACCATGCTGAAGCTGGTACCGAGATAGAATTGATATTTTACTCGGATAATTGCGTAGGTCAGCAAAAAAATAAAATGATGATAGCGATGTACATGTTTGCTAGACAACGTTTCTCGAATATTAAGGCTATCACGCATAAATATTTAATAAAAGGGCACACTCAAAATGAGGGTGACTCAGCACATTCTCCAATAGAATGTCAGATTAAGAAACAGGTTAGAGCTGGCCCAATGTATACCCCTGAAGCCTTTATTAGTGCAGTTAAAAGCGCCAGATCAAAACCTGAACCGTTTAAAGTACATCTGATGTCTCATCGGAATTTTCTAGATTGGAAGGATGTGTGCACACAAATGGGCTTGAACATAACTATAGATGATGTGGGTAATACTATCAAATTTATTAATCTTAAAGTTGTTAAAATAGAAATGGAGCATCCACGAGATATATTTTTTAAAACTGCCTACTTGGACAAATATTTCAAAAGACCACAAATAATAAAAAAGAAAAAGCAGGTTGACATAGAACTTAAAAATGCTTTCAATCAGCGTCCTCGGTTGAGTGAGAAAAAAAAAGATGGACTGCTGAGCTTATTGAAAAAAAAAGCTATTCCAAATTATTATGCCCCCTTTTGTAATTTATTATAGGTTGGCAATCAGGCTTCAAAGTTAATTATTGTAATGTATCAGTAAGACTTCCAATTAATGTACTTATAATGATAAATATGATGGTTAATTATTTTAATAAGACTGTATTTGTGCCATTGATAGTTAGATAATGAAGAAATAAATAAATGATTCCAATTCTCAATAATGGCATATTTCATTATATACCCTTAGTTTACAAAATATTTATTATCATGAATGACACAATAAAGATGATACGGAAAAATATATGAATAATTATTGGAAAAAAAGCACATTCAAACGTGGTTTATGAGAATACTACTAACATTTCAATCACGCAATGAGAATTAGACATAGATAGAGAGATGGACAATAGAACAAATGAAGTGAAATAGCCATTGCATGAATAGTTTTTCAGAAATTCAATAAGCAAATTTTAAAATCGTGTTTTCCAAAAGTTGTCAATTTTTAGATGTGTTGTGCTTCTTGCAAATGAGCGATATCATGAAGTTTGTAGTTTTCGAGATATTTGATGTTTTCACGGAATCTGCAAGATTACTTTTTAATGATAAAACAGATAAAAAAATGTCTTGTATTGTATAACTACCAAGTACTTATGGTTAGAATATATAACAGGAACTAATTTATGAAACAGCAACGTATCTAAAACATTCAGAGAAGATTATTGAAAACATTAGTCCAAACCTGTGATTTTATTGACAAAAAATATTTTTTTTCATTCCATTAATAAAAAGTGATCTTGTAGACTCCATGAAAACATTGAATATCTTGAAACCTACAAGTGTTTTGGTATGTAAAAGTTATGCGCTTTTCCCGTGAAAACAATTGAGGAATACGAAATTGAATAGAAATTGCTTCAAATGCCAGTGGCGTAAGAAATTGGAGGGGAAAGGTGACATATTCTTCCAAATGTGTACACCACTGAATCGAGAATGGAAAAATGATTTCCCATTAAATTATGCCCTTTAACATTTAAAAGCAACCTTTTTAGAATTATCAAATTAAAAAATTTAAATTTTCATAACTTCAACACTCCATAT
Source organism: Galerucella pusilla (assembly GCA_910591695.1). NCBI lineage: Eukaryota > Metazoa > Arthropoda > Insecta > Coleoptera > Chrysomelidae > Galerucella > Galerucella pusilla. Next base: position 16,412 of record CAJUYI010002104.1, read on the forward strand.
CTCGAACAGTGAACAGGCTAGACCCCTTAATCTTTATGTCATGTTGTCCAATTTTACAAGGAGTATTTACATGCAAATATTGTGGGTGTTATTTGAAAACACCCTGTATATTCTGTATATGCCCAGGGTTGCCTACTTCCGAATTTAATTTGTAATAATTGATAAATAATAATCACTCACTGAATTTATAATGGGCCGATTAATTTCCTTCCTGGTATTGTTCTACCATTCTATCATGATTTTTCAATAATTCATGAACATTTTTCCTAATCAAACATTTTCCATCTTCAAGAAAGTTCAACTGCACTCTCAAAATTTAAAATACCACCTCTCCTATGATCCCCGATAATTTATCAACGTGTTCAAAATGGCGGCCACTACCTGAGTCATAGATAGATGATGCAAATTTGTGACTGAACACCTTGGCAGCTACCTACACTTTCATTTTCACATATTTTTGATTAACATGTCCTTGTTTATTTCAGCTTCATTGTCAATTTCATAATGTAGCTACAACATCTTGCCAATCACCAAAAATCCCATTTTTTTCAACCTGCTTGTTGGAATTTCTGAAACAGAAACAATTAAACGATTAGACCCGTTAAATGTAATCAAAATTTGCAAATACAAGAATGCAACCATATATAATTCATTGCATTTTATATTAGATAAGCTATATAAAATATTGTTGTGGACAATTTGTCTCCAAATGTGTTTATGATTTTAACAGAAACAATAAGTTTCCATCCTAAGCAATATTTCAAATTATTTTGGAAACACCCTGTTTAATAAAACAAACAAACCTATAATCATATAAACTTGAACATAATCTGCAAATTCAGCATTTTGCACTTCTCCATAATCTAGGAAGCTAAGTATCAAAATATAAATTTTTTTCATCAACATCAATGTTCCTGTAATGCTATCAAAAAGCAAGGCACAGACTTTGTCCTCCTCTTTCAAGGAAGCCACATTTATTTAAGGAGGAGATTATCTTTATTGGTTACCCAACTGGCTAACGACCGAGGTCTTTCTGCCACAGATTCTTACAATTTTTTTTGTATAACAATTTTTTTTTTTAAATCTAGAAACAATAACTGAACAGCAAAAAAAAAAAATTTTAAAAGTAAATAGAAAAGTATCTGTCTAAATTAGAGTCTGATTTATATTGTATTAATTCGCAGCTTTTGCTTTGATACTCAATATATTTGTCCACAGGGGCTCTTCTGGAGATTTCCTTTTTGGTGGTATGTTCGGATCTCGGGCTATGACCATGTCTTGAAGCATTTCCATGTTCAGATTTTTTACGAACTTCTTGCTTAACTCATCCATTCTCTCCAAAATAGGTGTGATGTTGACAGTATTATATAGCCTTTGGTTTGATGGACAGTGTATAGGGTTCTGGGGGTGTCTTAATTTAGTTATGCTTCTGAGGCAAGTCGTTTCTGCTACTTGTAGATTGTTCAGGGCTGGTTTCGAGCAGGTTTGAAATAATATCGAGCCATATTCCAGAAGTGGTCTACATATCATTTGGTATATATCACTTGCTACTTTTATGCTGATCCCTTCATTTTTGTAAGTCAAAGTTCTAAAATGCTTAGCTCTTGCAATAACTTTTTTCTTAACTTCCTTTGTGTGATAGTTGAAATTTAGTTTGAGGTTTATGCCAAGGTATTTGCAGTGTTGTGAGGGTTGGATTAAGTGATTTTCTATATTGAATGTATAAACATTCTGGGAGGCTATGTGGTTGAAGATAATAAAGTTATATGGTTTTAAATGAAACTAACTGTTTCTAAATGACTCCACAATATATTTGTAAAAATGTGTAAATTGCAAGTAAATTATTGACAATTGTTTCGATATATGATGAGTAGATTTATAGGGTTTATACAGTTAACTCAATAATAAAGTTAGTTTTTGTAGGATTTATTTGAATTCTCCATTTATTAAAAAATGAAACTATGCTGTTACATGCATTTTGTAAATTATCAACAGTTTGTGGCAGGCTTTTGTTATGGGCAATAACGGCAGTGTCGTCCGCAAATTGGAGAATGTAGGTTTCTTTGTTGAAGGTTGGAATATTAAGGTCATGACAGAAAAAATTGTAGAGGTATGGAGAGAGAGGTGAACCTTGTGGAACGCCTTGCTGCATAGAGAAGTAATGAGAGTGGCAGTTATTGATTTTTATACAGAGCTGACGATTTTCTAGAAATTCTTTTATTAAGTATAGTAGGTATGATGGACAGTTAACTGAATGTAATTTGTAAAGAAGACCTGCATGCCAAACGCTATCAAATGCCTTGCTTATATCCATAAATACAGCCGCGGATCTTTTTCCTTCGATATTGCATGTTTGCACATTTGATGTGAGGATTGTGAGTGGATGAATGGTTGAACACTTGCTTTTGAATCCAAATTGCTGTTTCGGAATAAATGTACCTAGCACTGAATTGACTTGATTTCGTATTAACTTTTCAAACATTTTCCCTAGAACTGGCAGTAATGTGATTGGACGATAGTTGGTGGCTTTGGTGTGGTCTGTGTTGGGCTTTGGTATTGTAATTGTCACTCCCTTTTTCCACTCGTAAGGAAAGTATTGATTGGCTATACAGAAATTAAAGATTTTCCTAATATGGTTGTGAGCTGGCATTGTTAAGTTCCTTAGGATGTTTCTTGAAACATTATCGTGACCTGGTGCCGTATTTTTGCCTTGTGCCAGAACCTCTAAATATTCATCTTCCTTTATTTGAGGGATTTCTTCTTGATTTATGGAGGGTGGAGATGAAAATTTTCTCTCATACCACTCGTTGACAGCTTGCTGATGGTTATAGTCAAATTTAATGCATTCGGTAATGTTGAAGATGTTTTTAAAGTGATTTGCAAATATTTCTGCAATTTCTTTTTCTGATGAGAAGTATTGACCATTTTCTTCTAAACTGCTTACTTTTGGTTGTTGTTTGTAACGTGATAACTTTTAAATTTCTTGCCAATATATTTTACCCTTAGCTTCATTAATCTTTTTGCACGATTCTAACCATTTATGTGTTTTATACTGAGCTACTAGTTTTTGTATTTCTTTGTTGAGGTTGTTGAATTTTCTTTCAAGTTCAGGTTGATCAAACTGCTTAATTTCTCGATGGAGCTGTCTTTTAGTTTTTATTAGCTTTATTATGAAGGGAGGCAATTCGTATTTAAAATATGACTTCGTTTTTGTAGGTGTATGAGATAGAACTTGGACTTTATCCAAGAACCGCGTTATTTCCTATTTGTCCATATCTGGATATGCATTTATGTGTGTTTCCAAACAGTCATTTACTTTTTGCATGTTGCATTTACTGAGGACATATACTTGTTGCGGTTCGGTATCGAATGGCTGAATATCCAATTTTAATGTTAGTTCTAATGCTTGGTGGTCTGAACAGAGATCAGGTATTGCATCTACCTGTATGGTGTTATTTTGTATGTTTTTGGTACAAAGCAGAAGGTCTGGGGTGGTACTGGGATTATTAGCCATTATGAAAGTTGGGGGTGTTTGAATTTTGATAAAATCTGAATTTGTTAAGAAATTGCTAATCTGTTTTTTCTTTCTAGAGTTATTAATTTATTTAAAATTTCCTAAATAGGGCCTCATTTATTCTCCAACAAGCCGAGTTTTTTATTGGGCATGGCAAAAAGCCTGGAAAAGGGTTTATAGCTCTTTCCATCCTCTTTTTGTAAAACTAAGCCCAAGACTTTCTGATCCAGAATGTAACAACATTTAGCAGATTTTATTTAGTTCAACTTAAGTGGCAACACACTTTTCTAAACCTTCATCTGATAGGTGTTTAGTAGATACTTGTGATCTACATTTATTTGATAATCACTTTTTTAGTTCTAAATCTTTTACTTCCCAAACACTTGTATTCTTCAAAATATTAAATGAATCTGAAATTTCAAAATTACAATTGTTAAATTGGATCTTCAATTCCAATTCAAGAATTGGAATGTTAAGGTCAGTTATTCTGTAATTAGTTTTATTTAAATAAACTATATGTTACACACTTTACAAAAATTGAAAATGCGGTAGCTGCTAAGTAAAAACGATGTTTTTTCATGTCCCAACTCTACCAAAAGATAATCTATTAAGTTAAACTTTCAATTTTTTAAACTAAATAATACCTATATACTCATATTTCCTCTTCCTTACAAGGATTCTTTCAGTAGCCTCAAGCTGGGATGAGTTTCTTGAAATGAAAGGTACATTTTCAAGTACATTTGCTACTACAGATGACTCCCATTTCTGTGGAAACTGATAAATTCAGTGGATTCCCACATTTCAGGCTCATTGTCTTCATGTTTTAAATAATCATGGTCACATACATCTATAACAAAAACAAATTCCTTTTGACTTATATCAACAATTCATGGGGGAGGGGGGAAGCTTACTTGGAAATAAGTCCCCTTCAGTCACTCACAACAATCCATAAATTCTTTTTTTTTTCAGTAGTTGGGTGGCTTTGGCAGAGACCAATTAGCCAGATTAATTTGACGAGTTATTTAACAAAGTTATCTTGTAAACAATTTTGTTAGTGTGTTAAAAAAAAAGAAATATGTATATATGTTGTTAGTATTTGTGCATCTATTTATTTATTTTATTTTTTTTATTTCTAAATTTTTTTTATTTTTCATTTATGCATGCATTTTTTTTTATTTATTCATATATATAATTTTTTTTAATTCTATTTTTTCGTCGACGCACTTACAAGATGTTTAGTCACAAAATTGCTTACAAATTTTTTGTGTTAGTAACAGTTTTCACAGTTTCATTTTGCACCTTTTCAGGTGATTATAAAGAGAATAATAATATAGAACATTTTTGTTGTTAAATATGATTTGATTTACACATATAGGTAGTTTAACTTCAAGATTTATTACTTCCTCGTAAAAGGTGTTTATATTTGCTTGTTGTTCGGAGCATTCTAGTATTACATGGGTTAAATCACCAAGTACACCACAAGTGCAAGCTGGATTTTCAATTATACCTATTCTGTCTTTATATATTGGTGTCATAGCATGTCCTGATCTTATCCTATTTATAGTGACAATAAATTCTCTATGTGGTATTCCATTGAACCATCTACTTCGTGGGATCTTGGTTTGGCATCTTTTGTAGTTCAGTCCATGAATGCTGCTTTCATAAACTCTTTGCCATTCGAGTAGCAGTCTGTTCCTATATTCACACCTAAGGTCAGTATGTGGTACGGATTTTATTGTTATTGGTTCTCCTGTAGTAATGGCCGATTTTGCTAATCTGTCCGCAATTTCATTTCCTTTTATACCCGAGTGACCCTTTATCCAGGCCACTACGGTATTTTTGTTTTGTTGTATGATGTTATTTTAGTATTTCTAGTTCTACATGGGATAAATTTGAAGAGCAATGAATATTTTGTAACCTGTCTATGAGGCTTTTACTGTCTGTAAAAATTACTATTTTACTTATGTTGGTTGATGAAACATACCTCAGCAAAACAGCAAAAATTCTTAATATAACTATATACTTTACTTAGGCATAACATATTTTTAAAAAATTTATTCCCAAAAACATTATATTTGCACCCAAGATGTTAACCATGTTGATTAGTTGATTACATACTAAATGAACATTATACATATAGCTTACAATGTGTCCCTTGTAGTAGTAGGTACTGTTTAATGGTAAATACTGAACATTTTTGTAACATTCCTTCAGATAAAGTATTTTCAATTTCTTCATAAACTGTAACCATAAATATTTATAGTATAAAAAAACCTAATAGGATGTAGCTACATTCATTGACCCCACAAAGCAGCATTGGAACAGCTTTACGTAGAAGACGATAGTTCATTATTTTGTCTTCGGTTCGAAGGTGTACATCACAAATGCTAAGTGACCTGTAAATCAATTCACATAGCAATGTTTTTTTGTTGGAATTGGAAACCGATGATGATGATGATGGGTGAATCCAAATCAACACATGATTGAACTTGAACTGCACAAGTTCGGGACCATTTGTTCACTTCACCCATTTTATTCTGCAAAATACATGTTATTCTAAGGGCATTACTGTCAACAGTTAAAAAAGCATATCATGTCATGTGTATGATAAAAGAGAATCTATAAAATGGTTAATTCTATTTTTTAAAAAACTTACCAAGTCTTAAACAGAACACTAAACTGATTTTAAAAAATTGTTTGCAACAAATGCATAAAATAAAAAGTTAAAATCAGCAGAATGCCAAGACAAACGTCAACTTTGATGTCAATTGTCAATTCCATATATTATGAGCAGTGCAATATGAGTGCAATCACGAAAACTCGATGCGAACGGACTCGATACGTGTGATGTATCAAAAATGGCGTACTCGATTCGAGTTGATCATTCGCAACGATTATACACTTATAATCGTTGGATCATTCGTAGTAATCCCACTGCAGCACCTAAAATGGCGATATCGATTTGGTCTATGCCATAGAGAAATATAATATTTTGTCCATGGTCTATGAACGAACTTAGGATCCAGTCTGTGGCATGTGGCGATCATAGAGAAAATAGGCCCATTTAATGAAACCCATTTTTCAGATTTTCACCTCAGTATATGAAAGCATTTTACCTATTAATAACGTAAAAAAAATTCAAACCGATACCTTCAATAATAAATGAGATATTGGAGTTTGAAATAAGAGTTGCCGTTAAAAGCTACAGAGTTGACTGTGACGCCACACCACGGTTCTGCTGGGCTGGGTAAGTTACGTCACCGTGGTCGTTTGTGATGTTAGGTTAGGTTAGAATTAGAACATGATAACCGGGTAAGTTTCACTTTAAAAATATTGAAGGAAAATAACGTCCCATTAACGTCCTTTTAAATAAAAAAAAAATTTTATTTAAAATCTCTGAGGTGACATTTTTGGGACATCGTTTATCCCCTCTGGGAATTCGACCTTTAGATAGTTACGTGGGGGTAGTCAAATCATTTAGATCTCCTAAAACTTTAGACGAATTACATAGTTTCTTGGGATTAATCAACTTTATTGGCAAGTGGTTACCAAATTTAGCCACCTTGACAGAACCCCTAAGAGTTATTCTAAAACTTAAGCTATCGAAGAACGCGGATATTTCAACATATTGGACGGATAAAAAAACCCAAGCTTTTAATAAGCTTAAAATATGCTTATCTCAAATAAAGACACTAGGCTATTATGATCCAAATGATCGAACCCAGGTCGTTGCTGATGCAAGCCCAGTGGGGTTAGGGGCCGTTCTTATTCAGTTCGACAATAACGTACCTAGAATTATTGCGTACGGAAACAAGCTGACGGATGTAGAAAAGCGATATTGTCAAACTGAAAAAGAGGCACTTGCCTTAGTTTGGGCAGTGGAACATTTTAAGATGTACTTATATGGTAAGGACCAATTTGAACTGATAACAGACCATAAGCCGCTCGAAACTATTTCTGGTCCTAGATCTCGTCCCTGTGCGCGTATAGAACGTTGGGTTTTAAGGCTTCAGTCATTCAATTTCAAAATAATATATCGCCCAGGGAAAACTAATATTGCAGACCCGTTATCTCGTCTTTGTGAGCGGCAAGTACATGAACCATTTGAGAGTCACGACGTAGTGCACCAAATTATGGCACATTCTTGAGAGAAAGAAATTAAGGAAAACACAGAATCCGACCAAGGAATTTCAAAATTAAAAGCAGGCGTTGAACAAGATATTTGGAGCGATCCTATCAAATACTGTTGAGTATTTAAAGAGGAATTTTGCTTTAGTGATGGAATTCTTTTAAGAGGTACGAGAATTGTTATTCCAGAAAAACTTCGACAACGAGTTCTAGACTCAGCACACGAGGGTCATCCAGGTATTGTTGCCATGAAAAGTAGGCTACGAACAAAAGTTTGGTAGCCCAAAATCGACGACCAAGCCGGAAAAATAGTTAGAGCATGCAAGGGCTGCACATTAGTATCGGCTTCTGACCCTCCCTATCCCATGAAAAGGAGACAAATTCCAACAGCTCCGTGGTTAGACGTGGCCATAGACTTTATATATGGGTCCACTACCTAACGGCCAACGGGAAATATCTTTTTGTCATTATAGACTACTTTAGAAGATATAAAGAAATTAAAATTATGTGAACTATAACATCTACAACCACCATTAACGTCCTTAAAGAAATCTTCTCGAGACTAGGGTTCCCGTTATCAATTACGTGTGATAATGGTAGTACGAGATCCGGCTGCAGGATTAGTGCACTCATCTGTTTTTTGCTCAAAACCAAGTTTTTATGTTCCATTATAATTAGAAGAATATAAATTTACCAGGTTGCCTATCAAAATTTGGCCGCCAGTATTTTTAATTTATTTTTGGGAAAAACTTTCGTTCACTTGTTTTTTGAAAAAAATTACGTCTACATCACGGTAATTTACATGAAGATTTCAAAAAATCACGGTTGCCGTTGTGCACCTGGCTGCACCTCTTCGCAGCCAGGTGTAAACAGGTATGATTTCGATACACTTATACGTTCATAACGTTTATTTATTGATCATATACCAAATTAAAGCTAATTTTTTCCTATTTATTATTATATATGGTTGCCCAATTAAATCAGCCCGCATATAAGGGTTGCTGATTGTTAAAAATAATAAATATTTACGGTAGAGTGAAAGAGAATTAGCGCGTAACTTTATTTAAGCCATCTAGCATGCGTCGAATGTGTTCTCAACCACCAGGGAGTAATAGAGATGACTTAATAAATACTCCAAAAATATGTCTTCCTTTTCAAAATCACAAATTTAAAAATTAGAACAAAAAATTATTTTAATTTAATATATTTAATTTTGATTCAAAAAATTTAAAAATAAAACCAAGGTGACTTAGGTAACAGAATATTTTATTTTAAAAGTACTGTTTGAAAATTTTATCAGATTTTGTTCAAGTACTTAATCGTCTGTTACATGTTAAAATAAAAAATTTGAAAATGGATCTTATATTTCTGTAACTCTTATTCAAAAATCTGAATCATCGGAGCTCTTAGATACACTATCATCGCTACAGATCAGAATCGTCGTTACTATCGGAAGATTTGTTCAAGGTATCACCGTTGATTGATCAATCAACGGTATCACATAGCACACTCTTAACTTGCGTTGGATTTGAGTCTCCCAGGAACCATGTTGGTTTTAGAAAACCATCTAATAGCAACCAGCCATTATTTTCCAGGCGCAACTTGATACAGTCCGGTTCAGTGGCATTTAACCACATCGAATTAACAAAGATTGTCCGTAACAATTTTTGTTTAAAACATTTCCAACACGGTGGAATGTGCGTTGAGTCCAAACCTCTAATTCTTTTCATAAATTTCTCATTATTTTGTTTTGAAGCGTACATTTTGTTAAATAAAAATCTTGCGGAATTTACACTTTGACACTTCGGGAGTCCATACATAAGGCACGTAAACTCTTGAACTGCATCGATTTTGGTTTCATTGAAGATGTCAGTAGGATTCGTCAAAGAAGCATAAGCGTCGTACAGTCGACAATCGCTATCTTCGTCTGATGAATGATGTTACGCGCTAACTCTCTTTCACTCTACCGTAAATATTATTCATCATTTTTAACAATCAGCAACCCTTATGTGCGGGCTGATTCAATTGGGCAACCATACATAATAATAAATAGGAAAAAATTATCTTTAATTTGGTATATGATCAATAAATAAACTTTATGAACGTATAAGTGTATCTGTTACGCCCAAACATCGAAAACGCCCACTGAGCGAAAAAAACGACCGCAACGCGTTGCGGACGGTGCCGAACGACCAAATACCGAAATGACAAAATGTTTCGCTTTGTGTCCGTTCTTGTTGACCACGACGCGTTGTGGACAATGCTCAAACGCCCACGATACGTTCTGGATGATTTAGAGAGCTCATAAACCGGCCTTTCTTGTTTAGACTTGTCAGTATGTTTCCGACTGCTTTCGAGTGAAGTTATATCTATGTTATTGAGCGAAGTCGCTACTATTGTAGCTAAAAACGATAATACGACAAAGGTGTTTTATGAAAAACTTGAAAATATAATTGATAACAGCAATGATCGGAGTGATCATTTTACGAAGGAACGGTATGAAAAGATCGTCCGAGAAGTGAAAGAAGCGAACCGCTTGAAAGAAAGCAAACTGCTCTTGTCGTCCAAACAATATAGAAGACTAAAGAGGTATGATATCATAACAATTGGAGAATATGAAAAGTTAATTGAAAATTCCAAAGGAACACAAGATGGGAATTTTCGATATTACTGTAAAACGAAGGATCTTTTTGGCATTATTGAAGCTGCTCATATGGCAACTGGACACAAACGAACAAGAGGTATGTTACTTGAAGCTATTTCACACACAGTAATTTTGTTATTTTAATTGGAGTGTCCTTTTCTTTTTATTGCAGTGAATCGGTCACGCCAAGTAACGTGACTCTATGTCGAGTCTTGCGTCTTCTCTCGCAATACGTAATAAAGTCACGTTCCTTTTATCGACGAGGTGGCCCACTCTTCCGCTGCGCGCACTCAACTACCCACTTGAAGAGTTTTTTGTTTGTTTTTAGTTATGGAAGCTGGAATCAACAAAAAATACTGCAATGTTACGAGAGTAGCTATACAGATCAAGTTATATCTCTGCGAGCAATGTCAGGGAAAGAAGAAAATCAAAAAGAAGGGGTTAGTTGTTGCAGCAATTCTATTAAACCACATGAATTCGAGATGTAAAGTAGATATGATCGATATGCAGACCGAACCCGACCGAGACTATCGTTTCATATTGAACTACCAAGACCATCTGACAAAATTTACAATTTTGAAACCACTCAAAACGAAGACATCTGAAGAAGTCGCATATAATATAGTAGACATATTTTGCATGTTCGGTGCTCCCTTTATTTTGCAAAGCGACAACGGAAGAGAATTTTCTAATAAGATAATCGAAGAGTTAAAGAATCTGTGGCCAGGCCTTAAACTTGTTCATGGTAAGCCCCGCCATTCACAGAGCCAAGGATCGGTAGAACGATCCAATCAGGACGTTAGAGACATGTTAGTAGCATGGATGCTTGACAATGATCTGACAATGGTCAGAGGGATTACGGTTCATTCAGAGCGAAAAAAAATCGTGCTTTGCACGAAGGGATTAGAAGAAGTCCTTACGAGGCCATGTTTGGTGACAAGCAAAGAATCGGACTGGCAGATTCTTCTCTGGAAAGGGAAACATATGAATCTTTGGAAACGGAAGAAGATTTGGATAAAATCTTGAAAGAGATGACGCTCGAAAAAGACCAGGAAGGGAAAGAAAATGTAAGGAATGCAGTATCCACTGTGGCAGCATGTTCCATTTGCAAAGATTTTGGAGTTATCCAACCATGCAAAACTTGCAGCTTAAATGTACATATGAAGTGTAGCACTGAAATTGAAGGAGAAGTCGTATGCAACCTTTGGTACCGTCGTGATACAATCAAAGAACAACACGAAACTGCTAGAGCCGGAATGGAGAAGCAAGCTGGAAAAATGCTGGCGCTGTCCCGTGAAAAACTACATCCTGCCGAGATCAGCCAAAATGTCGTAGTCAAAGTTCCAGATGTCGACAGAGTGTTCTAGCTGTAGTTCTGAGCGTTAATGACTCCAGCTTGTATAAGTTAGGAGCCAAAGAGGGCGTACTGGAAAGACTTTGTAGTCGTAATGAATTCACCTTCGCTGATTCAAATTTTATAAACGCATCGGATGTTCCAAGTTGTTCATTAAATTTGAGGAAAGCTTCAGCTCTTTCTTCTGGATCGAAACAAGGATTTGTCATGTGCCATTGTAAGCGTTATTGTAATACGAAGAAGTGCAACTGCAGTGCCAATGAGGTATTGTGCAATTCTAAATGCCACAATAATATTGCCTGCAAAAACAAGTGAATAACTTTATCTACCTGCGATTCAGTTAACTATTATTGTAAATAAAGTTTCATGTAGAAATAAGCCTACAATAAAGATTTTAAAATATTCATTTATTTCTGTGAATTTACTTCATATTAAAAGCTTGGTCGGTTTATGAGCTCTCTAAATCATCCAGAACGTATCGTGGGCGTTGGAGCATTGTCCACAACGCGTCGTGGTCAACAAGAACGGACACAACGCGAAAAATTTTGTCATTTCGGTATTTGGTCGTTCGGCACCGTCCACAACGCGTTGCGGTCGTTTTTGTCGCTCATTGGGCGTTTTCGATGTTTGGGCGTAACATATCGAAATCATACCTGTTCACACCTGGCTGCGAAGAGGTGCGGCCAGGTGCGCAACGGCAACCGTGATTTTTTGAAATCTTCATATAAATTACCGTGATGTAGACGTAATTTTTTTCAAAAATCAAGTGAACGAAAGTTTTTCTCAAAAATAAATTAAAAATAATTCAATTAAAAATACTGGCGGCCAAATTTTGATAGGCAACCTGGTAAATATATATTCTTCTAATTATAATTAAACATAAAAATTTGGTTTTGAGCAAAAAACAGATGAGTGCACTAATCCTGCAGCCGGATCTTAGACTATGGCAAGCAATTCACAAGCGAAGAAATAAAATCATTCTGTAGAGAAAAAGGCATTAAAATATACCACTCCGATCCCATACTGGCCTCAGATGAACGGAGAGGTAGAACGACAGAATAGGGATATCCTTAAACGGTTAAAGATAAGTCAAGTCCTTAGGACTAATTGGCATGAAGAGCTGGTAATTTATCTCATGATGTACAACAGCACACCACATGCAACTACGGGAAAGACTCCCAGTGAACTATTTTATCGGCGCCAATTCAGAGACAAACTACCTAGCGTCACAGATAACCAACTTAGCGTTTCCGACGATGAAACAATTGATAGGGATGGTATACAAAAAGAGAAAGGCAGAAAAAACGAGAATAGAAAACGAAAGGCAACCAATAATACTAATATAAATATCGGCGATAAAGTTTATCAAAAAAATTTAATCAGGCCAAATAAAGTAACTCCAGACTACGAACCTACCCCACACACTGTAATAGAGAAACAAGGAGGAGATGTTACAATTCTAGACTCTCAAACAGGTCAGCAATTAAGGAGAAATATAGTTCACCTATAAAAGATAGAGGGTCAGTAGTGGCGACTAGCAAATAATGATAATTATAAGCGAAACTAACAAAAGGAACAGGATATTATAATAATATACAAGTATACTCATTTCTTCACAGGTTCAAACGAACAAAACAATACTTACCTCTTCTAACAGTTGATGGAAGATCAGGATAAGGATAGCGTTAGGTAATTAGTTAGATTTTGTTTTTTATTTATTCTTGTTTATAATTATGCTTATTTTTATATTCATCATTATGCTTGTTAATTTGTTGATTGTTATCATTGTTAAACTGATCGAATAAATATGTTTGTTAATTCAGATTAAGTTTCCATTCCTACTAGGTATTGGGTGTAAATTAGTTAAAATAAAACTAGATATTGGTATATGCATTGTATGGATATTATTCATGTTTTATCAATTAAAAACAAAGGAAGAGATGTGATGTATTGAACTGTGTATGATTATGATTATAATGTAATTATAGGAACCTGATTAATCGTACGACAGTTGAATACTGACTGTGTGTTTACGGAATGTTGTATGTAGAAATGAGATGAAATAAATGAAATTGTATAAGTAAAGAAAATAAGTGTTTTATTGAGGAATAGAGAATACCACACCGTTAATGGTGGAGTTCGCTTATCATATTCATTCCTTGGAATAAGTTTATTCAGTAAAGTTATGTTTCACAATGTGCTCTCCAGAAAAATAGTTTGCTAAAGCTGATTCTAGCAATCTACTAAATATACATTCATTTACGGTACTGGTCTATTTTGTCTATGACACATTGCACGCGTTTATATCAGGGTGTCTATTCACTAACAGTGAGAGCTCCTACGAGAGTACACACTTATAAAGTGCGCATACGGACTATATCATAATTTTCAATTTGGAGAGAGCTCGCATGCGCACTTTATTAAGTGTGTACTTTCGTAGGAGCTCTCACTGTTAGTGAATTTACCCCTGTGCGGAAATGGAATGAGAAGGTGTTTTTAAATATCATCGTTATTTTGCCATCGAACAAATGATTTTAGGTGACTTGCTAACTTTGGTAGCGTCTTTTGGATAATCATACATATTATCATTGAAGACGATGAACAAATATCATCTGCTAAAACAGTGTATTGTGAATTAAGATTAATTTTCTTCAATGTTACATCGAGTAATTTCACATCTAGACAGTATCTCCACAATAAAGAAGGAATTACTTGGAACTCCCAAATAGAGTTTCGGATTTTTTTTAATAACATAAATTCGATCTATTTTCAACGTTTTGGCAACTCCACAATTCAGTGTGAACTTCTGATGAATTAGAATAGGTACTTCCGACGAAGAGGGTTCAATCCAAATATCTGAATCAGTTCAAGAACTTACGGAATGATGAAATGTTGAAGTAGGTCGCATTTTCTTTTTAGTCAGTGCTTCCAAAGATGAAGTTTCTCTTGCCTACCTACACATTTAAAATCAGATGTTGCGCACTGTGTGGCCTTAGATCTTACAGTAGGTCCTAAATTAACTTCAACACCAACATCTACAGTTTAATTTGGGGCAGACAACTCTTCTGGTTTCTCCTGAACTATCTCGGCACTCAATATTTCCAGTAATATAACTCTGAATTAAAACATGTTCCTCCCTTTTATGAAATACATCTCTTGTTTTACTACTGTGACATGTAGTTCTAATCTGTTGACAGTTGAAAATATGGGGTACAACATTTGGTTTCATTTTGATTTTACCAGTTTTCATCGTTTTCAGATTCATATAATTTTCTATGTCTTCTTCAACCTAAAAAGTTATTTATATATTTATCTAGAACTACCGAGTCATTGTGAATCTTATATAAAACTCAGACATTTAATAATGTAAAATAAACAATTTCAACTTACGTTAAAAGGGGTCCGGTAAGGTTCGCGACCCTCGGAATTTTGCAACGATTTTTTTTAATAGAAAGCCCTATTGCTATAGAATGTTTTAATAAAAAAACTCTTAGATTATCCACTTTTTGAAAGAGAAAATCGCAATTGGAAGTACCAAAAATCCGCCATTTTTTTTTAAATATTTGACAATTTTTGACAATTCTGTCTTGATATCGGATGGTCACAAATTTAAGAAAGAGCGGAGAATAGGCAATGTTGCCAGCTTTCCTTTCCGTAGCTCGTTACGGCTTAGAAATAGCACCAAGATTTTAGATGTATCTTTTCACATATAGCACCGATGTTCTTACTATCTTTATGATCTAAAAGTTATGTATTGAAAATGTACTTTTTAGACATGTTCCACAGGTACTAACTTGTACGTATATTTTATGACGTTAGAGTGAAAACCAAGAATTATGTATACTTTTGTGACTTTTAGTTGAAAATTAACGTCAAAACAGTTATCAGACAAAAACAAAGAGAGGCGTGGAGAACCTACTGCGGGGAAATCGAAGATTTTCCCCAAGCAGCCAGACTCCAAAAAGCCCTCTCCAAAGATCCCTACCGTCACATTGGTACACTAACCAAAGAGGATGGCACAAAAACTGCCAACCTCGAGGAAAGCCTTGAACTATTAATGTCAACTCACTTCCCTGACTCCAAAACTGCTAACACGGTAACATGGAAGGAAGAGAAATACGGATAGCGCGACAGATCGTCGACGCGGACAGATTAAGGTGGGCTATCTCTTGCTTCTCCCCCTTTAAATCACCAGGAACAGACTGCATTTATCCAGCTCTACTCCAGTGGGGCCTGGATGCTTTAACGCCGCACCTGGTAGGAGTCCTCAGATCCTCATTGGCACTGAGGTATATTCCAGGTTGGAGAGAAGTTAAAGTTGTGTTCATACCAAAACCAGGAAGAATGGACTTTCCTACTCCAAAAGCATATTGACCCATCAGCCTCACATCGTTTTCAATGAAGACCTTGGAGAGGCTGTGCGAACGATATATACGAGATGCAGTGATAACGCAAAACCCATTGCACCCAAACCAACATGCATACACTCCAGGGAGATCAACCGATTCGGCTCTTCACCTTGTGGCAGGCCGCATCGAAAGATCGCTGGAAAACAAGGAGTCCACCCTGGGCGTATCCATAGACATAGAAGGTGCGTTGGACAAAACCACTTTTCCCAAGATAACGAACGCACTTGCCAACAAGAATATCCCCCAAGCCATAAATGGCTGGATATATAACATGCTCTCAAAAAGAGTAATAAAAATCAGCGTAGACGATGTCACCATCGAAGGCTTGGTTGTAAAAGGGTGTCCACATGGAGGGGTACTTCCACCACTACTGTGGAACATGGTCTTAGACTCCTTGGTCAGCCGCTTCAATGATGGCAACCTCTACACAAAAGCTTATGCAGATGATCTAGTCATTCTGCTAACAGGAAGATTTGAGGAGATACTCTGTGCTCTAATGCAAGAGGCCCTCAACATTATAGAACAATGGTGTAAAGACCATTCTCTGTCAATAAACCGAAGAAGACAGAAATGGTATTCTTCACGAAAAAAAGGAAGCTTGCAAAACATCAAGTGCCAAAGCTCCTAAATACCGAACTTAAGTTCTCATCAGAGGTGAAATATCTAGGTGTCACATTTGACAGTAAGTAAACATGGAACTCTCATCTAGAAAACAGAGTGAAAAAAGCATACATTTCTTATGAATAGGGTCGCAGAACCATCGGCCGTACCTGGGGAATGTCACCCAGGGTTACTGCCTGGATCTACACTGCCATCATCAGACCTATGCTAACGTACGGCGTTATTGCCAGTAGCGCTATTCTGTACGCGGCATTGACAGTCGTCGGTATCGGTATGTTAACTACAAAAGGTATTTTTTCGCGAGATCCAGTTGATGTGAAGTCGGTTACAGAGCGGTTATACCCCCACCAAATAAATTTGAAAGGTTGTTATCGTTCATGATCTCTCGCGAAAATAAACCGGTTAACCGGATAGATTTAACTTCACAACAATAATAAATAAACATAACCTCGATAAAAAGTGTCGAGTTACAAATTGTTTCTATCGTTGGAAAAATGTTTTCTTCAGTTTTAACTATAATTGACGATTTTTTTGATACTAGCCTTCCCGTAGTTATGTCATCACAAGTAACGTTGCATGGTTCAGTCAGGCTACGAGTTTCGGATGATTATTTTCACTCTAGGGTGAATCATATGGATTGGTTAGACAAATATAATGAAACGGTGTTTTTCAGCTTTTTAGAATGAAAATAAACACTTTTTCGCAGTTACTAGCTGTTATGTTGCACAATGATCAACATTTTTTATTAACTTTTTATTAATATTCAAATGTCACTCCTGTCAATTAAATCTCTATAACCGCCAGTAACCATACTCCTAGATGCGGGAACTGAAAGAGATCCCGTTTTATAACTTATTGCGTCACAAATTACGTCATTAACATACTCCCCTATTACCGTTCTATCGCAAAAATGCAGTGGGAACTGAATAACAGTTCCCGTTATATCAACGGGATCTCGCGAAAAAATACCTAAATTATCGGCATATAAGTGACGTCACTCGATTCGGTACATGTGGCCAATGAGCGTTGAGGGAAACTGTCAAATTTGTAAACAAACAAAAGTTCACGATGAAGATTAGAGGTTAACTAGGTAAATTATCCCTCAGAATATAGCCCAAAAAAGGAAGAAGAAGATTAGAGGTTATATTTTGGTTTCGTTGGAAGGTAGGGTCATATAATTAGATTATAGATAGTGATAGTGACATATCTTTTATCTGTAAGCAGAAACGATACAATTTATGTTTATATTAACATTAACAACCTCAAAAACTCGAAATTAAGAGTCAACTAGCCTTGAAGAATTGATCTGGCGTTAACATATATCTTTTTCAAGTCTCAAAGATAGGATAAGAACATATATTAATTATTTTAAAGGAGTTCCTTGTTCTATCAAAACTCAGCGTTATAATACCGCTCAGAGGGATCATTTGATTCAATACATGGAGAGCCATTCAAATTTTGCTGCAGGAAAATTTTGTGTAAAAGATGGGAAAGAAGGAAGAACACTAGATTAGACACTATACACAATATAGTTACTTTTCAAATATTAAAAAGTCATTTAAATAATCCGCAATTCCAGCCCAACATCAACAAATAATGAAAATTTCCTTTCAACGAAAATCGATAACGGTTACCGTGGGGCTCATTAGATCACGGTAGACATACCGATTCTCATCGACTCGAATTCGCTATATCGGTCGGTGAAAAGGTATACAGAATGCCGCACATGCGACTTACCGACGGCTGTCGATAACTGAGTCTTACCGATACCGATTTCTCTCCGAAACGAGTTACAGAATAGCGCTCCTGGGGAGTTAAAGCAAACCAGCTGACAGTAGTCCGTAAACTGGATCAAATTCAGAGAGCAGCATGCCTCAGTACAACAGGAGGCATGAGAACCACACCAACCAGAGCGATGGAGGTGATCCTTGGTCTCACTCCCCTTGACATACACATCAAGGAGGTTATTTTGATGACCATGACACGCTTACGCTCTACCAGTATACAACTTGACGTAGGATCTGATAGATTGAGACGTAACCTATGGCGTGAGGCACTCAATGAGGTCCCACTGCTGCAGGCAAATACGGATGCAATCTCACCACAATCTGCCTTTCACAGGCCCTACAAGGTAATCATTTTCACGGATGGCTCTGAAACCAATATGGGCTCAGGATGTGGAATTTACTCCAGATCTCCGAATCTAAACATCAAATGGGCGATGGGCTGTAATGTCAGCGTTGCTCAAACAGAGCTCACTGCTATCTACATTGCCGCAAAAGAGATTAACAAAAGAAACACAGGTAATAAAATTCACATCCTTGCGGATAGTAGACAAGCACTACTAGCCCTGAACAGACCACGTATCACATCAGGCCTAGTACTGGAGTGTCACCTGTCCCTGATCGAAGCCTGTAGCAACAACGAAGTCACTCAAGGCTGGATCAAGGGGTACAGTAAATCGAACGGTAACCACATTGCCGACTCACTAGCCAGGAAAGCAGCCTCCCAAAAACTCTTGGGACCTGGCACTTTCATTGGTCTGTCAGCGTCGGCTATGATTGACCTAATAAAGGAACACTCCCTTGATACGTTTAAGGGTAGATGGGACGATGCAGAAGGTTGCAGGCTTGCCAAGGAACTGCTGCAGTATCCGGACAGCAAAGTAGCCAAAAAATACGTGACTATGAACAGACAGAACCTTCGGACAGCCACGGGTATTCTGACCGGTCACTGCCACCTACGAAAACATCTCTACAGACTGGGTCTTTCTGACACTTCACTCTGTAGAGGATGTGAACAGGAAGATGTCGAACACATTCTTTGTGAATTTCCGACACTCTCTCAATTTAGGTTTTCCGTATTCGGCGAGTACAGGCTAACACAAGCCAGCATGAGGGAGCTTACTTCCGGCGACGTTATCGCCTACTTCAAACAAGTAGGCTGGATGACGAGCCAGAAGGAAGTCTGAACCTCGGAAGGATGCACAATGGGCCAATTGTGGCCTAAGTGCCGTGGGGGTCACCCACGCTTCAAATTCTTACAGATACAGATACGTCAAATGTCCCGATAAGTAGGTATATAAATATTCGGCATATCACGAACCGATATTATAAAAGAAGGGTTCTCAAGAACACAGTTCCAGTGGATTGTTCTATTCAAATTTAGCCTTATTTTATATTTATATTGCTATTATTCCACATACGACAAATGTTTACTTGAATAAATGGGAAAATATAGTTTTCATAAAAGGATCCAAAAACCTCATTCATGCGGGATACAAATTATCAGACACTTTTTCGAGAAGGGGAAGGGAATAAACATGTTTTTATATAGATAGACATGACCATAAAATGACTTTTATTCCATATGATGTTTTCCAAAAAGGGAAAGGGAAGTCAGTATGCTTATCGATGAATTTCATAATTCAAAGATCTGGATCGTTTGATTGATATCGCGAGCATAGCGCTTTCATGTGAAATACAAATTGGACATCTCTTCACCTCAAATTGACTGACTTCATGGGATTTCTACTGGAGCAAAGAAAATTATCATAATTCAACACATACCGCTTCCTCACCAACTGACACAGATCAAAGTGTAACTAAAATATCATTAAATACGGAGCAAGAGAATAAGAAAAAAATGGTTAACCTAACTATTATATAAATTTTCATGGTTATAAATGCAAATAATTTTATATTGTGATATATTCATGTAATCTGTTACAATGTATTCAGCTGAAAGAAAATTAAGACCATTTGACAACGCCGTTAGGAAGTGACATAAGATTTTAGTGTGTAATTTTATAAGCTTAAGTGTCAAACG
>CAJUYI010002105.1:0-13064 GCA_910591695.1 Galerucella pusilla
TTTGGTCTAAGTTTTTTATATGTGTGTTAAAATAAAATAAATGTTGAAAAATGGGTTGATATACTTTTTTGTGTATACGGTCGTAGAAAAAATAATGTTCCTAACTCATGCGGAAAGTGATACTTTCCCGCACGCGACTGCAGTTGACCCGAACGACGCGAAGCGACGTCAAAAAGCGTTGAAGTTATTGTAAAAAACGAAAATTAAAATTTCATGTTCAACACCCTGTATCTCTATATATCTAATAATAACATTTTATTGAGGCTTGTTGGTTTGAATCGCAATATTTTGTGTGAAGATTGTACTGTACTTCTATGTACAATTACTTAAGGACCACCCTGTAAGTATAGAAACAGTCGTATTTTCTATCAGTTAATTTATAACTTATGGCAATATTTACTTTAACGTTGGTTATTTTGGCAATTCCAAAGAGATTGGCATCACTAATTCTGCAACATATTTTATATTTTATAAAAAGTGGAAAGTTCGAATGGATGAAGTAAATTGCATGTAAAATTGTTAAGGATAAAAATACCTTAATAACTTTCAGTGTTGTATACATTTGATTTCATAGTTTTAATGTTTGGTGTCCTTAATTTAGGATTCTAAGAAAATTTCCACGACTTTTTATAAATCATTGATAATTACAAACGGGCTTAAGGTGCTAGTACTGTCATTTAATTGTTCGTGGTTGCTATCAATTATGCATAATTATGATAACAAGTGAATGTAAATATTAATTTTGTGAATTGAATTGCCATTTTGGTGGTAATCTGTAAAGTCTCTCTCAGTTATTTTAATACTGTTATGGCAGTGATTTGCTTCGACAGTTCTTCCAGTGTAAATACTATCATCAATGTCAAATTAAAATCGTTCAACCTTTTTTATGGAAATATTAAAATGTGTCTACTGTGTGAGTGATATAACTAAAAATAGTTGGTATTCCCATAATCTTCACTTTACCTCAACACCATGTAATATACAGGGTGTCCCGAATAGGAGTGACTGATTTTAAACATAAATGCACAGCTCATTAATTGCTCCAAAAAGATGGGGTTTTCACTAGTTCCACTAGTTTATCAAAGAGATTTTTTTAGGCTTCCATCTCATCAACACAAGGTGTTTCACTAATGTTGGTCAAATTCAAAGGGGAAAATATGTATTAATTTAAATGGAAAACCCTATAATTTTCAATCTCATTCGAAAGAGCAATCATTCTCCTTTCCAAAAATGTAAAGTTTTCTATCTTTTGTTCCATTAACAACAAAGGTATTCGAGGTTTCAAGTAGTAGTACATTTTGAATTAGTAGTATAACAAAATCATTCAAGTCGGTTTTATGTAGTATGCATTTTTAATTACGTTAATAATTGCCAACAAATCTGACAAACAGTTTATTTAGTAAGAAAACATTATTCAATACATACGTATAAAGAACGAAGAACAAAAAAGTTACAATAAATGCTGCATATGCCTACCCTCTTCGTTTATGCATAACTTTAAGCGAAATTTCAAATTTTCAAATGAATTTTCCAACATTTCTTGCGGAATGTTTCCAATAATGTTCCTGGTGTTATTTTTTAGTTCTGCTAAATTGTTAGGCTTAGGATTGTAGCACCTATCCTTCACATATCCCCAGAGAAAAAAATCTGGGACAGTTAATTCAGGAGACCGCGGTGCCCATTCAATCGGTCCAGCTCGACCTATCCACTTATCATTAAAAAACGTTTTTAATGAATCTCGTGCTATTAACGAATAATGTGGTGATGCACCGTCTTGTTGAAAGTAAACGTCGTCGCTAATTCCATCTTGAACTAGTTGCAGATAAAAAAAGTTTCCAACATATCCGTGTAATTAGTACCCGTCACTGTTGGTTCCGAAAAGAAAAAAGGACCATAGATTTTCCGCTGAGATAATGCACACCAAACGTTTACTTTTGGACTATCTCTCTGAATTTCATTAAAAGAAATAGGTTTTTGAGAACCCCATACTCTACAATTATGTTTGTTACACATACCATTAATTTGAAACGTTGTTTTATCATACATAATTAATAATGAATTGGGTCAAGTAAAGTCTCACATACCATTACTCGTTTTCTATAATCTGACTCGTACAATTTTTGATAAGTCTGAATTTTGTATGGAGTTAGTTTTAAAATTTTTAGACATCTTTGAACGTCACTCTTGCTAAGCTCTAAAATTCCTTGTTTGAATTATTGATTTCGTGTCTGCATAAACTATTACAGTTTGAGCTTTTTCACTCACTGTATAGATCATTTCGAAACCGACTTATATGACTTAACAAAATTACCATTGTCAAAATTGCTGATTTTGCTGTTATGTCAAACGTCAAACGGTCACAGCATGAGTTGATTTTAGGCATCAAAATACGTTCATATAAAACTACTAATTAAAAATGTACTACTACATGAAACCTCGAATATCTTTGTTGTTAATTAAACAAAAGATAGAAACTATACATTTTTGGAAAGGAGAATGATTGCTCTTTCGTATGAGATCAAAAATTATAGGGTGTTGCATTTAAAATAATACATATTCTCCCCTTTGAATTTGACCAACATTAGTAAGTGTTGATGAGATGAAATGCCAGCCAAGCCTAAATAATCTCTTTGATAAACTAGTGAAAACCCCATCTCTCTGGAGCAATTAATAAACTGAGCATTTATGTTTAAAATCAGTCACTCTTATTTGGGACACCCTGTATATTACAGAATTGTAGTAAAAATGGACGGAATATTTTAGTAATCTGCATTTTTCCCGCACAAGGCTACTTCCAACATGTGGGTGAGGCCGCTTCCAGCATGCACACGAGTCCACGCGTGCACATTTTGGAAGTGGCCGTGTGCGGTATCACTAGTCCTCTAGTCGCCAATGAGCCAACCCGGCATCCATATTTTTCATATTACCTTAAGTTTATTATCCATCGACATTTTCAATATGTCGACCTTTTTTTTGACATACATCAATACAATCATATTCCAATTTATTGCATTCAAATCGCTGTTACTCATCAAAACTTTTATTCATTATCTGAGCAACAAACAAGGTCTTCATAGACCAATTTGCATGTCAACAATTATTTTTGAAAAAGTTCTCGTGAACGAAATGTTGAGTTTTCATCAATTTATTCATCAAGAAATATAAAAAAAAAACAGTATACCCTAATAAGTGGCCACAATGGTGCAAAAGTTCTAAGCGCCGATGGTATATTATCCATGTGTATTACAGGTGCCATGAAAACAGCACCTTTAACCTTAGTTTCAGCGTCTTTTGGAAATTTTGTCAAGTAAACTGTGCATGCTGTGGAGCCCATGGAGTATCCAATTAATATGGATTTCTTCAATGTTATTGCGTTAACTAGATTTATAGATTGACGCACTTCGTAGATACCCAAGTGATGGAAACTGTAAAAAAAAGTATTCTCACTAACTCTTAAATAATGGGGTTATGCTGCGATTTGAAAGAGAATTATTTAAATGCCAACCAAACTGTGTTATCTATATTTTCCCCAGAATGCAAAAACTGACATACGAAATTCACACGTTAACGCCTGCTGAGAAATAAAGACCCCCTAAAATGTATTATGTGTCCAAGAAGCTCGTACCAAATACTTGGGAGGTGATAGAAAGACTAAAAATAATGATGGTATTTAATATAAAAATTTTTTTACGCCCTTCGTTCACGAACTATAGGGCTCTAAAGTTGGGAATGAAAAATGGTTTTTTATTTACAATTATTAAATGGCTGATTGGAAATCAGTAATATTTTAACCGTTAATAAACACCATAATTGCACACTTTTTGGCGCGAAATACAAGTCTACAACATACTTGTGAACTCAGGTACCGACAAAGTTAAATGGTGGATGCGCCATTTTTTGGTAAGTAAAACTTTTTTCATTTATAAATGCAACAATTGGATTTTGTGAAAATTTTTAGAGATATCAAGTCCTCTTGTGACATCTCGATAATATTAACGTCTTAAGAGATACTGCACACTTATTGGCGCATTCTGAATGTACATTTTGAATGTACAATTACAGGAAGCATCCTGTATTATTAGCAAATTATTAATGAATCGGTACAGTCTACATTTATAAATACTATGAACTTTTACATTTTTAACCATGAAAAACTTTATTGAATACGAACATTACTTTAATAAAAGTAAAAATAGCAACAAAACCCTGAAAAATGAATAACAACATTACATTAACAGATTAAAAAAACGAGTAACCAAGTAATTAACAACATTAAAAAAGTCAAAAGGGCTTGAAAAAATTACAACAAAGGTCCAATATGGGATCCTCTTACATCCACACATTTCCTCAATATTCTAAGATTAGATCTTTGTACTTGAAATAACATTCCAGGATTATTTCGGATGTTTTCGAAGTGAAAACGTATCCTATCAATTGATTCATTTCTTGTATTTACAGCTTTACTGTAAACTAAGCTTTCAAGGTAACCCCAATAGTTAAAATCGCATGGGTTGATATCTGGCGAACGTGCTGGTCATAAAAATGGTCCACCCGTTCCAACCACATATCTGGAAAATATTGTTCAGATGATAAAAAAGTCAAAACGGCTTAAAAAATTACACCAATTCATTAATAATTTACTAATAATACAGGATGCTTCCTGTAATTGTACATTCAAAATAAATGTGAATGCGCCAATAGGTGTGCAGTGCGACATAAAATTGCCCGTATCTCTTAAACCATTAATGTTATCGAGATGTCACAAGAGGACTTGATATCTCTAAAAATGTTCACAAAAGCCAATTGTTGCATTTATAACTGAAAAAAGTTTCACTTACCAAAAAATGGCGCATCCACCATTTAACTTTGTCGGTACCTGAGTTCACAAGTATGTTGTAGACTTGTATATCGCGCCAAAAAGTGTGCAATTATGGTGTTTATTAACGGTTGAAATTTTACTGATTTCCAATGAGCCATTTGAAAATTGTAAATAAAAAACCATTTTTCATTCCCAACTTTAGAGCCCTATAGTTCGTTAACGAAGGGCGTAAAGGAAAAATTTTTTATGAAATACCATCATTATTTTTAGTCTTTCCATCACCTCCCAAGTTTTTGGTACGAACTCCTGGGACACCTTGTATAGTAATGAGCGAAATGTATGTAATTTTGGTGATAATCTTTCTCATTCACATTCTGTAAATAAAACCTATTTAAATTGTATTTATTGTACCAATTGATGCATATTTCCTAATCAACTCAATAATTGGAGCCAATTGCATCAATAATTTTTTCATTTAAATAAAAAAAAAAGGTACTAAGATGTTAACAAAAAGAATTATACAAAACAGTTGTTCAACACTTCAACACATAACTTAAAATGTTATATTCACGTGTATAATCCAGCTAAGGGGGTGAATGGTGGGCTAATTTATTCGAAAATGAAGTCCGCCACTTGAAGTAAATTGAAATATGGTGAGGAGGGTGTGTCATCCGACAATAGAACTTTGGAAGTGTGGACCTTAGGAGTGAGGGGCCAAAAAAAGATACCAAAGTAAACCTATCTATTGGAAAAATTGCCGGTTTTTGGAACGTTCACTTTCAGTTTTGCATGAGATACTGGGCATGGAAAATTTCTATTAGTATCCAAAAAAATCCTAATTTTTAAGTGGCTTTAGGTAGGTACTTTACTGAAAAGATTATAACAGTGGACTATTGCATCTTAAATATCTAGAAAATAGTGATTGACAAAAAAAAATAAGGAAGAACATTTAGTTGGCACAAATTACTAACAATTTGAGGTCTATAAGAGTTTTTTAACAGATGACTAAATGAATTATGAACTCAGTGGCGGAATGACATCTACATGGTGCAAATGAATTCGTTAGAGACATATCGAAAAAATGTGTGTATTTGTACAAATAGCACTACTAGCCCTGAAGAGACTTTATATCATATCAGGTACTAGAACATTTTCATGCCTTTGTTGAGAAACAACAAAGGTCCACTATCTTGGACCATGGTAGGTCTAAAGGTAACGCGGCTTATGCCTAGTGAGTGAATATACAAATGTTCTCTGAAGAAGATAATTTGGTTATAGAAAATGTTTGAATGGTGTTAAGTGTTAGTGCTAGTGTTTTGGCACTGTAAAGTGTGTTTAGTGTAATAAACTATTATTAGACCGGCTCATAATCTATGACGCTGCCACAGTATTGGGTTAGTTCAATAATTGTGTTTTTGGTGATAAACTCTATGTTGAAGATGAACTGAGATTATAAAGTAGTAGTTAATTACAATATGATTGAATCCGCTTAAACCGGACTATTATCATCTGAAATTTATGAGCAAAATTAACTGATACCACTCAGTAATAAAACCAAATTACCAATAAAGTTAATCTAATAGGTAGACATTGTTAACAACTGTGTCTTATATTATAGCTGAGATATCTCAATCCATTTATTACTTTTCAGTCTTACGTCAAAATCATTGAGGATTCGAGATTTCAGTTCAAAACTCACTAATTTTCGAGTTTGCTTAGAAACCAATCATTAAATAATAATCATTATGTCAATACGTGTTACCTGAAATTCCAATAAGCGATATTATTATCAGTAAGGTTGTTAACATTTCTTAGACTATATAATGTTCCTCTGAAGTTGACAAGATAAATTCTATATCCCTGTATTAACAGTCTATAAGCTGAAACAAAATTAGAAAACGGTTAAATTTCTGAAGCCAAATTGATTTTTCCTCTTATTATGCTTCAAGTTGGGGAATAGTGTCATAAACAAGCCAGTTCAAAAAAAGGAGGAAAAATACCAATAAAATCTAGTATATTGAGTAACAATTGTCAAAAACGTTTCTTCAGTGCCTTATGAAACGAGTGACTAAAGATGTTTTTGACACTAGGTGCTTACTTTTTTCTAAAGTATAACTCTTATACTCAGGGCGTTATGTCTTAAATTTGGCTAGTAGTGGATAAAATTATATATACACCAAGGTGGTGAAGACATTTATGAGCCTCGCACCTTATTCCTCTTGGTGCAAATCTACTTGCGCAATATTTTGATGCACAGCAAATAATAATAACCTTCACTACCTTGGTGTATAATATACTAGTATTTCACATTTTACCAAGGATATTTGACAACAATACAATTGCAGTCCTCAACTTCAAAATATTATTAATTGTCGAATTTTTTCGTAGTGTCAGATAGGGAACAGAATTACCGATCTAACCCCTCTGGACCTGTACGTCAAGGAAATTGCGTTAATGGCCATGGTAAGATTGCGCACGGCTGGTGTAAACCCCAAAGTAGGAGTGGGCCCATTGAGGCTAAGTCTATGCTGCAGGCAACCATTGATGCAATTGAACCCAGGATTGTGTTTAATAAACCCTACAAATTACAAATAAATCAGAACTCAGAGTCAGATGCTGCAAATGCAATACGCATATATACAGATAGCTCAAAAATGAAAGAAGGCTCAGGATGTGGAGTTTACTCGAGAGCCCTAAGACTAAAGATTGAGTGGGGAATGGGAAACAATACCAGCGTGGTTCGAACAGAACTGGCTGGTATCTCAATTGCCGCAAAAGAACTAACCAGAAAAGGAATTTCTGGCAAAAACAACAATCTGCACTGGTAATAGACAAGCCCTATTAGCCTTGAACAGACAACGTGTTATTAGGCGAGCGGCACACCCCCAAAAAGTCGTTTAGAAAACGAAAAAGTGACCAGATCACTTCTAATCGCTTTAAACCATGTTACTTTATGTTTTCGAGGGTGCTGAATACGAATTTGACGTTTGTTTTTCTCTAAAATTGGGGAGACATTGTTAAAATCTACAATTGAGTGAAACATTAGAAAAAAAAATTTCGCGAATATCGAACTTCAACTCGCTGCCATTCACGGAATAATCAATATTTTCTCATGAAAATTCAATCACACATTTTTGAACTCATTTGCAAGGCAGTAAAATATACCCAAAGTTCCCAAAGCAATTTCCCACCGATCGGGAAATTTCGGAAAATGTTTTACTACTCTTTCTGACTTTGTAAAAGTTGAGTGACAAAGTTTTTGATTTCAAATTTCTACATATGTAGTGTCCAAGTGTAATATACAAGGAAGTTTTTCAGGAAATTTCAAATGTTGATTTGCAAAAATAAAAATTATACAGCGTCTTAAGCCTCAGCCTTCTAGTCGCTCGACGCTTGCACTGGGCGCGTTTTTCTAATAATGATACACTGAATAATAGTAGAAAACCATGTATAAATATAAAAATTCAGTCACTCTGTACATTTTACTTTATTAGTACATGAATCTCGGCAACTACATAAATCACAGCATTCCAAACTAGATTTTTTACAAGCGCACACGTCGGTAGGGCAAGAGGATTTTTGAGCACAAGAACAGAAGAAATATTGTAAATATTCCATTGCTGATATTCCATTGTAAAAATAGTTAACACACTCCCCTCGTCGATCAACCATCCATATTATTCCATATAATTTTTTGTCAAAATCGTGGAAAATGTCGCCTGATTCAATTCGTTGATTTGCCAAATGCATCTCAATACGTATTTTTCTATTGCAGGCTTAGAAGGTGGTAACTTATCAATACATGAATTTTTCAATAAAGCCAAATTATATCTTAATGAGTTAAAATCTGTGCGAATAGCTTTAGACTTGTTACGTGAATCGTACAACACAGATAGAAAATTACTAACAATCTCGATGGCCTTTTCAACAGGAAAGTTGCATAGATTGGCAAGATCACTCAATTCTTCATCTGACATCTTTCTTAACGCTACGTATACAATCTTTTTGCCGATAAAAAACAGCGATGACGTCGTATCGCATCCAGTTAATGCATGCATAGCAATAAGTGATGAAGTTAAGGCAGGTCTTAGTTTTTTTTTTCAAAAGGTGTATTGAGATGTATTTCCTGAAATCTATACGTATCGAAATTTTGCCAGTACAAAACCAGATCTGTGGCTTATTTTGACAATATTTGATAATTACTTAATAACAATAAAAATACATCTGTATCTGGCGACTGAACAATAATAATTTGCTTATCATTTATTTTACTCTGAACACATTTCACGTGATATATTAAACGAGTGTCAGCATCTATGTGATTGCAGTATACATAGGACCTACTTTGCACATGCCATTTGTATCTATAACAAATGAATTTTCTCGTGGTTCCAATCCACCAGCTAAATATACATGTTTATTAGTATCTGTGTGCTCAATACTATGTTTCACTAAATTATCTTTTATATAAGCACATATAAAATTAGTTAAACTGGATAGGCTTGCACAGAGCTAGACGCGCTCGAAGCGCGCGCACTACTTGAACTGCGCGGATTTTCTAATGACCGTAAAATTTTTCCTTTTTCAAATAAACATTTGAAATTTTCTGGAAAACTTCCCCATACAGGGTGGGGCACTATGAACGAACTATTCTCTGGTGTGTTAACGGCGAATAAAATTAGAAAAAATAAGACGTGGAATTAAGTAGATTACTCAGGACTATAATTTAAAAATATTTTGGAATATACAGGGTGCTCCAAAAAAGCGTGCCGTATCAAAGTTAGGTTCCTTTAAATAGAACACCCTGTATTTTATCACATTTTTGAATTGTACTATTAGAAATAATGTAAGTTCATTAACATTTCTCTATACCTATCTAGTTCAGTTTTCAGGATAAATCGATTTTACGTAATTTGTAGACCCTCCGAAAAAATACAATAACTTCAAAATAAAAACGAATAACCACATTTGCTTTACAGCATCTCACTAAAAGCTTTTAACATAATGTTTCCATTATTTACTGGTATGCTATTATATACAGGGTGTTTTTAATACGACAGTATAACACTAATCATTTAATACATAAATTTCTGGCTTAATTTGAATGGAACAGCCTGTATCTGTTGGGTCTGTCAAACGTGGGAATTTATTCCCTTCCAGTTGGTATTAGGGTTGCCTATATCTAGCTCCGGTGGTTCTCGAGAAGTTTTAAATTTGTTTTTTAATATTCAATTATTTGCTGACATCTAGTTACCTATGACATGATACTCCGATGGAAAGTTTTCAAAAATTGAAAATTTGTTTTTTTGACAGTTGGTGCTTTGTTGTATGATTTATTATTGATAAATTAATAGTCTCTTAAATCAGAATTTTATTGAGGGTAAGTACACTATTTTTGGGCATACAGATACAATAAGCTTTAAAATTATAAAAAAATAACTAGGTACAAAAAATTCAAAGAAGGTGTTCTAAGTGACGCCCATCTTGTTGGATACAAATTTGAACCCTTTTTAAAAAAAAAGTTATTGTTCACTTTCCTAAACATTTCTGGTGTTACTGTTTGAAAAGCTATCCTTATCCTATCCTTCATGTTCTCAGGAGTGGTTGGCTCTGTATTGTAGACAATACTTTTCATGTAACCCCAAAGAAAATAGTCTAATGACGTCAAGCATGGGAACTTTGCCGGCCAAAGATAAGGACCCCCTCGCCCAATCCATTTTTGTGGAAAAATATTGTTTAGGTAACCCCGGACAATTACACTGTAACCAACAGACGCACCATCTAACTGCAGCCACATTTTTTGTCCTGTAGCTAGTGGAAAGTCATCTAAAAGTTCGGGTAGTTTGTTACGTAAAAATTTACGGAATTTTCTTCCAGTTAGCGTTACGTTTTTTTACTAGTCTTATTGCAAAGTTAATGATTCAGTACCCTTAATAAAATTCTGATTTAAGAGACCTTCAATTTATCGAAAATAAATCATACAACAAAGCACTAACTGTCAAAATAACAAATTTTTAGTTTTTGAAAACTTTCTATCGGAGTATCATGTCATAGGTAACTAGATGTCAGCAAACAATTGAATATTAAAAAAAACATTCAAAATTTCTCGAAAACTATCAGAGTTAGATATAGGCTACCCTAATTCCAACTGAAAAGTAATAAATTCCCACGTTTAAAAGACCTAACAGATACAGGGTGTTCCATTTAAATTAAGCAAAAAATGTATGTATTAAATGGTTAGTGTTATACTGTCATATTAAAAACACCCTGTATATGATAGCATACCAGTAAATATTGGAAACATTATGTTAAAAGCTTCTAGTGAGATGGTGTGAAGCAAATGTGGTTATTCGTTTTTATTTTGAAGTTATTGTATTTTTTTCGGAGGGTCTACAAATTATGTAAAATCGATTTATTCTGGAAACTGAACTAGATAGGTATAGCGAAATGTTAATGAACTTACATTATTTTTGATAGTACAATTCAAAAATGGGATAAAATATAGGGTGTTCCATTTAAAGGAACCTAATTTTGATACGGCACACTTTTTTGGAGCACCCTGTATATTCCAAAATATTTTTAAATTATAGTCCCAAGTAATCTACTTAATTCTAAGTCTTATTTTTTCTAATTATATTTGCCGTTAAGACGCCAGAGAATAGTTCGTTCATAGTGCCCCACCCTGTATAATACACTTTGAGACTACATATGTAGAAATTGAAAATTAAAAACTTTGTCACTCAACTTGTCAACAAAGTCAGAAAGAGTAGTGAAAAATTTTCCGAAATTTCCCGATCGGTGGGAAATTGCTTTAGGAATTTCGGGTATATTTTACTGCCTTGCAAATAAGTTCAAGAATGTGTGATTAAATTTTTATGGAAAAGTATGGATTAATCCGTGAAGGGCAGCGAGTTGAAGTTCGAAATTCGCGAAAATTTGTTTTTCTA
Source organism: Galerucella pusilla (assembly GCA_910591695.1). NCBI lineage: Eukaryota > Metazoa > Arthropoda > Insecta > Coleoptera > Chrysomelidae > Galerucella > Galerucella pusilla. Next base: position 11,767 of record CAJUYI010002105.1, read on the forward strand.
TTTTTCGACGTGATTGTAGATTTTAACAATGTTCCCCCAATTTTTAGCGATTAAGGTGATCTGGTCACTACCATGTCATTATAGGGGTGGTGGCCGCTCGCCTATATATCGGGGCTACTACTATAGTGCCACCAAGATTTAGCTTAGGCCTCGGCAGATAACAATATTACCCTGAGGTAGGTTAAAGGGCACGACAGGAGTAGAGGAAATTGCATTGCCGATTCTTTAGCCAGGGAAGCCGCTGGACTAAAAATTCTCGGATCCAGTGACACCAACAGTCTAATGACTTCGACAATTGCGAAACAAGCCAAACGTTACACCCATGCTCAATCCCTTAAGAGATGGGATGGAATCAAAGGATGCAGTCTTGCCAAGATCACCCTGGGCGACCCTGGGAAGCTGGCGCCGAAGAAATATTTTTCGATGACCAGGAAAAACCTACGTTTAACCTAGGATTTCTGACTGGCCACTATCGACTAAGGAAACACCTCCATACTATGGGGCTAGTGGACACACCTCTATGCAGGATGTGTGAACAGGAAAATGAAACTGTCAGGCTTGTCTTAGGCGAGTGTCCGCAGTTATCTCTGATAAGAGAGTGTGTGTTCGATGAGTTTTGGCCTACACCTGCCGATATAAAGGAGATGTCTCCTAGTGACCTGTCCACCTTCCTGAGAAGGACAGTATGGATGATGACCCAGGAGGACAACTCCTCGGGAGGATATACAATGGGTCACATGCTCCCTACTCTACAGATACAGATAGGGAACAGAATTTTTAAAAACCCAACTATCCTTCAAAACATTGAATTGAGAATATAAAAAATACTGTGTTTGAAGTTTCCAAAAAAGTGACGAAAAGAATAATGAATACACCACGAATCTGGCTGCATGGGTACAGCCCTAAAGCCAAAAAAAAAATACACCACGAAGAACATACAGAAGATATGTTATATACGAGCCCTGTCTCAGTGAAGTTGTCCCAACTATCAAAACTGCGTTTTTTTATAAAATTTGTGATATTAGCGAAAACCTATAAAAAACTAAAATGTATTTCTCATAACATACGATATTTTTATTTAATAGTAGCCTTAAATAACACATTTTTTTGCAACAGAAAAAAATATCTTACAAATCTAAAAACAGTGTCAATTATTAAAAATCAACGAAAGCAAATAACATCAAATCACCACTGCGTTACATCGCCTTTTCGACTGATTACGGCTTCGATACGTCTTGACATGGTGTCAAATAATGTTTGGCAGTCATCTACTGTAAAATTGTTCCAAATTTCTTGGA
>CAJUYI010002105.1:18064-36909 GCA_910591695.1 Galerucella pusilla
GATATGAATTTAGACAAGTGAGTTAGTTTTATATCTTGAATATTATCTTACGGAAAATTGCATGCCTAGCATCGTACAGTTTTTCTCATCTTGATTACAACCCTTTTAAGTTTTTTTTGAATTTTTGCAGCATTTTACGGATATTTTGTGTACTTTGACTAAGAAAATTATATAAACTATTTGAACCAAACGATAACAATATTGAAAAGTAATTATACATAACTTGTCATTCAAGTTGTCAGTATTATACTTTTTAAGTCAAGAAAACAGTAAAACAGTGTATTCTGTACTTATACTTTTTGTTCGTATTAATTTCAATTTTTAAAAATGATCACATCATTATATTTCACACTTACAGATAAAGTAAGGAGAAAAAAACAAAACCTCCAGAAAAAGCGACATTAATCAACATACAATATTAATATTATATTTCTAATAAACTGAGGTAGACCGGTGACCAGATCTTTATCAAGGACTGCTTTCCCAAAAAATGCGTATTTTATGACAATTCTCTTCATCCGTTAATTTGTTTTGAATAATGAAGTTCATCATGCGACACCGAGTTTTGAAGCTTGTGAAACACTGATCTCAGAAATCTATAACATTATGTTTCGAAAAGGTACGAGTTATGAACTTTGCAGGAAAGAGTTTTCATATTTACTTCATAATAATTCAATGGGTTTTGTTGGTTTCAGTGAATTTTTTTATGGTGGGCGATTTTTGTTTTTATTTTATTGAACAGTTATTCAAACTATTAAATTTCATTGGTCAAGAAAATAATGAATTACAAATAACAGCTAAGGGTGTATCAAAAAGTTATAGCCAAACATTTTGCTCATGTGAGAAATGTTAGCCTTTCACTTCTTTTGACAGTAATATAATCTATTTTTTTTTCCTATCTTATCCCTCATTGCATCAATATCACGGCATTCTGCGATTATTCTTTCGCGAAGCTTGTTATTTGTATCTGCTTCGAATCAATACATTTTGAATTTTAAATAAATTTCAAATAACAAAGTTTAAAAACGGCGTTAAGTCAGGTGATTTACGTGGCCTTTTTGTATATCAAATCAAAGCAGATACGATCAACTAACCGAGCGGAAATATTATTGTAGAATGCTATAAAATTGATCGAGAGAAGTTGCAAAGGGTTAGAGATCAAACAAAAATTAGGTTATATTACTGCCAATAAGTAAATCGAAAAAAACCATTAACATTATAAAAATGTTAGTATTAGAAGAATTTTCTCAGTACACCCTCACTTTATTATTCTGGTTACTCTTCAATTTTGGTTGTTTGATTTACAGTTTAATGGAATAAAAAAAAAGTTGGGCAATGAAGAAAAAAATTCAGTCAATCTAACAAAATTCATTGAATTGTTACTAAGTAAATATTGAAACTATTTCAGGCACAACTCATAATTCGTAAATTTTGGAACCAAAGTATTATAGATTTTTTGAGATCACTGTTTCAAGAGATTCAAAACTCGATGTCGCATGATGTACTTTTCACTCATTGGAAAAAAGTTAAGAGATGATTGCTCCGTGAAGAGGGATCGAGTACGGTTCGAAACTGGTATTTCATAGCATGCTATCAATATTATAAATATCGACCTGTATTATATAAAAATGAAGAAGCTAAGAAAGGGGTAACGCAAAGGGGGAAAAGTGTATAGATTTTCCATTTTCTTTATTTCGCAAAAGCTATAGTCTATTCGTAGCATGTACCAGGTGGTCCAATAAGCCGATCTCTCGGCTATATATCAAAAACTATTCATGTTATAACTTTAGGAAAAAAATATTACTTAGGGGAAGTGGAAAAGAGAAATTGTTGAAAATTACTTTCAAGTTTCCAGGCTATCCGCTAGGGGGCGTAACCTGTGAAGAAAAATTTAAAAACCAGTTTTTTGTGAAATATGCCCAATTATACCCAGTGAAAAATAGGTAAACTGAAATAAATAACTTATTAAAACTTATTATAACTTAAAATCAAATATGGGAAAGAAAGATCTTACAGATATCTTGGTCATTAAAACTTGATGTCCAGGAAAACAAATTTTAATTTTTTTCATTCGAAAGTACCCTCTACCTATGACAATTAAAACTAAATGTCAATGTTATAGGTATTTATTCACCAACACTTTCCCACTTTCCCCCACCCTTTATTTGGAAAAATAGAATAAAAAGTACTTGAACAAATTTGTGCAAAATTTAGGCCTTTTTCAGTTTACTTATTTAACACTGGGTAGAATTGGGCATATTTCACGAAAAACTGGTTTTGAAATTTTTCTTTACAGGTTACGCCCTCAAGCGGTTAACCTAGAAACTTGAAATTAATTTCCAGCAATTTCTTTTCTCCACCTTTCCTGAGGAGTTTTTTCTCCTAACGTTATAACACGAATAGTTTCTGATATATAGCTAAGAGATCGGCCTATTGGACCACCCAGTACTTCCAATATCAATATTCTTCTCCTCCTTCATTATATGAGCTTTATATGACTTCGGTTCTCAGCTCACCATTTATTCTAATAATTTATCTATTAAATCATAGTCAAAGTATGATAACTCACCGGTGTAGCTCCACCATCCGTATTATTGACACATGAAGTGGCTAGAGGATTTAAATAATCTAAAGGACTTGTACATGTTCTTACAGTTAAACCAAACGTAACAAAAAATGTTAGTATAAAAGTTGATGTTGTGAGGAGGGTGAACATATTGAAATGAATATCTAGCCAAGTATTATACTCCTCTTTTATAGTTGACAATAGCATTAAATATATACCTTATATTAACAACTGAATTTAAAACTTCATTAGAAATTCGTCTTTGGAAAATAAAAAAATTTACACATCTGAATCTGCATAGTCGCATAGATAAGTTTAACATTGTTATCTTGTAAACAGTGATATATGCACATAACAAATTAAATGATGAGAAGGCAACAAACACTTGGAAATATAAAAAAATTTAGTTTATGTGATAAATATTAAAAATGTTTTTTGAATGTTCGTTCTCAGTCTGTAAATTTTTTCAAAATAATCTATGATATTTCTAAACAATTTAGAATTGGATGTCAATAAAAAAGTATCACACTATTAGAACGCCTCACAAATTTGGAATTTACTTTCAAAATAGAAACCATTCACTAAGAACAAATAACTACTTCTCGGACAATGGATTACCCCGTTTGAGTTGGAACTGTAAATCATTGTCTGTCGGATCACATAACCCGAGAAGTTGATAGTTGTTCTTGGTTAACGGTCTTGAATATCTTTACGATATAACTAGCCCCGTTTAACTTGGAGCTTTAATTCATTGTCTGAAGGGTCATGTAGCCCGTGAAGTAGATGTTTGTTCTTTTTTTTCCAAAGGAGCCGTCCTTTTGCCGGTACCACCTCAGCCTCCTGGGCTTATTGTGGATACTCCTAGTGTTCTGACTACAACCTATTCAGCCAATCCGTTCCCTGTATTGGCTCATACAGGTTCTTTGCTGCTTGGTTGACTTCTGGAGTCATTTGGGTTCTGCCATACAGTTTCTGCCTTCTGTGGTCCAGCGACTCACAGTTGCATAGTATATGCATGCAGAGCTTTTTCGGTATCCTTTTTGCATCTTCTGCATGTAAGGTCTCCGTTGTACAGCCCTATTTTGTTTAGGTGATCCTTTGTGGGAAAGTATCCTGTAAGTCGCTACTTTTTCTGATGGTTAATAATAATAATAATGTTTATTCGCATAAATTACATACACAATATAAACTTTAAAAAAAAATCAGTACAAATAAACAGGTGTACCACGAAGTACGACAAAGATACTTGTGTGTGGTATAACACAAAAAATACAAGAAATATAATTACTGGATACATACAACAGTTTGTTTAAATTTACCCTAATGCTGAATTAAATCATATATTAGGTTTTTTTTTTAATTTTCAATATTTTTAATACAAATACATAATAATAACAATAACTGGATCATCGAATCAGTTCCTCTACAACATTTCTGGACATATCAAATACAAATTGTTTCACTTTTTTTTACATAGAGACTCTCTAGTTACATTCTTAATATCGAGTGAAAGTGAATTATAAATTTTAGGACTCAAATATGATTAGCTTTTTTGACCGACACTTTTTTGCATGTGGGGAGTAGTAAATTCCGTTTAATAAATTTAGTAAATTTAGTAAATTCCGGTTCTTTTATGAATTTCTTCCCATGTATTTTCCTGGTCGTATTCTTCCAGTGTTTATTGTGTCGTTCTTTCACCCACCCTTTTAACCATGATCTCGTTAAGCATCTGGGGATGCCCACAGCAGGTTCGGGTCTGTTAATCAGAGTTGATGATTCTACTCTTGCGAGTTCGTCAGCTTTTTCATTGCCTGCGATTCCTTTATGACCTGTGACCCACTCCAGTATTACACTGTTCCGAGTCGCATTCCCATACTAGCCGAGATGTCACCCTATGCTTTAAGGGCAGCTCGACTGTCACTGTAGATCCTGATCTGCCTGTTGTTGTAGGCTCTCATATAATTTGCCCTTGCACATGCAAGTATTGCATAGACCTCTGCTTGAAATACAGAGGCGTATTTTCCTAGCGAGACGATTCCTTCATATTTGCTCGTCTTGCTGTATAAGCCCGCTCCGGTGCCGAGTTCATTTTTTGATCCGTCTGTATACCAGATCAGTTCATTCGCCCTACTAAGTGGTGGTGCGTTCTTTTCCTCAAGCTCCTTTCGATCTTTGATGATAATCTCGAAGTTCTTGCAAAAGATATATCTGGTGGTCATGTGGTCTGTTGGCATTTTAAAATGTCATCATCCACATGTCCTCTCCCATGTGCCACGTCATGGTCTGATGCTTTTTCCGTTCGGGTTAGTGCTGCCCTTGCTTCGCACATTATGACACAATGTAGCGGATGAAGGTCTAGCATTGTCTCCAGCGCCGCTGTAGGAGTAGTCCTCATTGCCCTCGTAATGCCAATGCAGTCTTTGGACCTTGCTTAGTTTTAGCATATCGGAGGATTGTCTGATCTTTGGCCACCATACCAGAGATGCATATGTGATGTTTGTTCTTAGTAAACGGTCAACTCTTTGAAAAGCAATTTTCAAATTTGTAAGGCGCTATAATGATATAATACTATTATTTTGACATCTATTGATAACACGCATTATTGAAATATGAAAAATATGAATTAGGCATTGCATGGTATGTAATGAAATTGACCGTTAGAAGTTACGGTATAGTACAGTGAAATATAACTTATTAAATATTCCAGTTATTGTAAATATTATCCCTTATTCAACCCCATTTAAATTGGAAGTAGGGACCTACGATATATCGTCCCTTCAGTATATATCCAAATATGTAATTAATGGCTATTAGATGCATTGAAACCTTTTTTCTACGTTCCTACATCATGGCCTCTTGAAAAAACTGCAAAGGTTTCCAGGGTTACTTATTTTAATTCTGGTGTGTCATGTGTATATAAATGGTTCAAGAACGTTTCCTTGTAGGTATTTGGTTTTTTTCGATCTGTATCAATAAGAAAATATATAAAGTGTAGTGACCATGACATAGTTAGTTTCGTTTAAAGTGCATTACATAATTATTGTCTGAATATAACTGATAACAGTGGCTATTAGTGTAATAATTGTCGTTTGAATTTCGTTAATTGCAATTTAAAAGCATTAACAGAAATATACAGTATTAGCTTTACTGATGATGATGATGATGATGATGATACATTAATACAACAGGAAGCAATTCGCCTATTTGATGTAAAATCTCGGGATTGATCTGTTACCCAAAACACAATAAGTGAAATAGAAGCAATTCTGCTTGCCTAGACATGAAAGGTGGAAAAATACCTGACAATGTAATAAATAAATAAATTGTATTAAATTGAATGTAATACTTGAATCCTAGAATGATAGCCGTTTTAAGAATATGAAAAAAAATTAAATGCATCTCACTATAATAATACCAATTCAGGAGCTCATGGAAGATGATTTTCAAAGGAGACCTTATTTCTGAGAACAAATAATTGAGTGATATCCAGCTAGAACATCTTATATTTATTCTGTTGAGTGCACTTTCACACTTAAGTGATGTTAATCATCAAACTTGCTGCTAATGGTCAACTTAAAATCCTCACTGAATTAGACAAGAATGTACGCACCCTGACAAGGTTATTGTTTGAGTAGATATTTTAGTAAATAATATCATTGTTTCTATTTTTCTTGGAATAAATTTGAATGACGATAATTACTTAACACTACTCCAAAATAGTCAGCTTTCGCAAATTTATATCAAAGTCCATCAAACCACTCATGTTCAGACGATTACAATAGGTTCGTTCCAACCTCGCGAAGAACCGTTCTAGAACGGCACTGCGCAAGTGCATAATAGTTAGTGCCGTTCCAAGCTAACCGTGACCGTAATATTACGGTTCTGTTTGCATTCCAACCATTTTGTGATCGTTCTAGAGCCTCAACGGAACGGTAACTTCGATACTCGATCGAAAGAAGGAACTGTGAGGACTGACAGGCGCTGTTAGTATTTTCTCAGCTGTTTTGTTGTTTTATAGTTTTATAGATTGACGTGTTCGTTCGCAATTCGACTATTGTGATCGGAAATCAGAAATTTTGTTATTAACCAGTTTATTGAAGAGGTAAAACGATATAAAAAAGGTAATAAATTCCCTTAAAAATTAATATGTGATTGAATTATCTATTTGTATCTCAGAAAATACCGTGGATGACGAAGGAGTTAGCGATTTTTTATCGGAAGAATCCAGTGATGATGAGGTGTTTCTTTTACACCAACCAAGAATTAAAAATGAGAATTATTTGGGTAAGGTACACATTTTATAGTTCTTATTTATTAAAAACCTGTTTAAAAGAAGTCTCTAAAAAGGGTTTCTTATTAATTTCAGAAGAAGTGGTTGTACAATATTCAGAAGAAGTGTTTTGTTAGCACTTTAGAGTATCAAGAGCAACAGCCATTAGTATAAGCCAAAGATAAGAAGGTAGTTCACACAATCATAATCAGCCAGGAAGTTCTGAAAATTTATGTGCATTTTCACAGGTAAGTTTGGTTAAATTGTCATTGATTTAGATGTTCACAACCCATTTAAAAACTAATCGGTTGTTTTACTTGAATATACATATATTTCATATATTGATAATTTCAAAATGTTACAATACTATGGTACAGTGGTGTAAAACTGTAAGTATAACAAATTTTTTTATTCCAATTTTTTTAGGTTTTGATGTGTAACTATTTTTAATGTGATGATCCATATTTTTAATCACTTTCAAGGAAAAAGCCGCCCAATGGCGTACATAAAATTGTTTTATAAATTCGAATATTGTGAAATAATGCTTTTCAAATGTAATTCAAATTAATATAGTGGATAAAAATCAACCTGCATAAAATTTGTGATACAATTCAAGGTCATCACATTAACATTAGATACACTATACATTGGTCACCAAACAGCAAGTTTTGGGGATGTTGGTGATCGTTTTAATGTTACAATAAGCTCCATTCATAGAATTATTTTCCGCCTTACCTACTTTTTGAATAACTTATCTCCGCATATAATAAAATGGCCAACTGATGATGATGATGTTATAGGAGCCATAGATGGAACACAAATGAAAATAGATAAACCTGAAAATGATTCTGAGTCTTATATTAATCGAAAAGGATATTACTCTATTCAGGTAGGTCAAATTTTTGAAAGTAAAACCTATTTCACAAATTTAATTTATTACATAACTGATTTATTCTGTTTTTAGATGCAAACGGTTTGTGACCACAAAAATAAAATATTGGATGTGTTCATTGGCTATTCAGGATCAGTGCACGATAGCAGAGTTTATAGAAATTCCTCCTAAAAAATACTTTGCAACAAAAGTATGGAAGATATTTTATTTTGGGTGTCAGTAGTTATCCACTAGAAAATTGTTTACTTACTCCATATAAGTATAGGGGTAATTTAAGTAGGAGGCAACAAAACTACAATATATTTGTATCTGTAGAGTAGGGAGAGTGAGTGTGTAGGCTCACAGCACTTAGGCCACATGTGACCCATTGTACATCCTCCCGAGGAGTTGTCCTCCTGTCCATCTTCCTTCTCAGGAAGATGGACAGGTCACTGGGAGACATCTCCTTTATATCGGCAGGTGTAGGCCAAGACTCACAAGACTCACCGAACACACACTCTCTTATTGACGATAACTCCGGACACTCGCATAAGATATGCCTGACAGTTTCATCTTCCTGTTCACACATCCTGCATAGAGGTGTGTCCTCTAGCCCCATAGTATGAAGGTGTTTACTTAGTTGACAGTGACCAGTCAGAAATCCTACTGTTAAACGTAGGTTTTTCCTGGTCATCGCCAAATATTTCTTCGGCGCCAGCTTCCCAGGGTCGCCCAGAGTGATCCTGGCAAAACTGCATCCTTTGATTCCATCCCATATCTTAAGGGATTGACCATGGGTGTAACGTTTGGCTAGTTCCGCAATTGTCGAAGTCGTTAGGCCGTAGGTGTCACTGGGTCCTAGAATTTTTAGTCCAGCGGCTTCCCTGGCTAAAGAATCAGCAATGCGATTTCCTTTACTCCTGTCGTGCCCTTTAACCCACCTCAGGATAATGTTGTTATCTGCCGAGACGTCAGCTAAATCTTGGTGGCACTCTAGTACTAGCTTCGATATAACACGTTGTCTGTTCAAGGCTAATAGGGCTTGTCTACTATCAGTGCAGATTATTATGTTTTTGCCAGAAATTCCTCTTCTGGTTAGTTCTTTTGTGGCAATTGAGATACCAGCCAGTTCTGTTTGAACCACGCTGGTATTGTTTCCCATTTCCCACTTAATCTTAAGGATTAGTGCTCTCGAGTAAACTCCACAGCCTGAGCCTTCTTTCATTTTTGAACCATCTGTATATATGCGTATTGCATTTGCAGCATCTGGCTCTGTGTTCTGTCTTATTTGAATTTTGTAGGGTTTGTTAAACAAAAACCTGGGTTCAATTGCATCGTTGGCTGCCTGCAGCAGAGGTAGCGCAGTGAGCGCTTCCTGCCATAGGCTCAACCTCAATTGGCCCATTCCTACTTCGGGGTTTACATCAGCAGTGCGCAATCGTACCATGGCCATTAACGAAACCTCCTTGACATGTAGGTCCAGAGGGGTCAGACCAGTAATTAGTTCCATTGCTGCGGTTGGTGTTGTTCTCATGGCTCCTGTGATGTTTAAACAAGCCATTCGCTGTATTTGATATAAAATTAACCAAGAATAGATATGTAATTGAGCACTGTTTTGGAATATTAAAACAAAAGTTCCGTCAATTGTTTCATATTAAATTGAGAAAAATTAGACCAATGGTTCACCTTATTAGAGCGGCATGTGTTCTTCATAACATAGCTCTTGTGGATAATGTTGATGTTGACATTGAGTAACAAATGCCCAATGAAAAACCTGGGCCGCATCAGAATGAACTACAAGATTTTAATTATTCTAATGATGAAGCTCAGGAGAAAGCTACTGCTGTTCGGAATAGAGTGGCTAATTCTTTGAGATTATAAATTAATAAATGAATATAATAAATACTGAGTGGTACTATTTTGTATTTTCAGCTAAAAAAATTCAGTCAAACATACATACAATCATTTTAAGAAAATTTGTGATTAAATAAAAATGAACACCGGGTAATATTTGAAAAAACATTCCTGTCAGTCTCAATTTACAAAATATGCCTTTATTACCTACATCAAAATGAAAATGGAATAACATAAAATAAATATTCTTCACAGTCTTAATATGCAAAAGTCCCACTAGGAGCACTCATTTTGAGTCTGTTAATATTTTAAAAACAAATATAAATCACCATTTTTATCACATTGCGATTATTCATCCAATTCATCGTGACAATTAGTACAAATTTTTTTTGTTTAAAATTTCATTTTGTTTTTCAATAAGAATATTTCTTTTCTCAATTAAATTGTTCCTCCTTTTTATTTCTGCTAAATTTTCTCTGTCAATTTCCAATTTGACATGATATTCATTCTTATCCAGTCGGAATTTCTCAAATGTAGTTAGCTTTTTTCTTAAAGATTGAGATTTAGTTCTCGTTGGTGCTTTGTTTTCTATCACTTCTTCATCTGTACTTGCATCTTTCATTTCACATATACCTACTATTAGAAACTGACAGAATTGTCTTAGGACCTACTAGTGTTTGAGATGTACTAGGGACTGGAGCTAAGGCTCCGTTCCTAACAGTACTTCTGGGTGAATATTTTTTTTAAAGATCAATTCCATTTCCTGCTTATACTCGAAGAATTTTCGTCCTCTTCCTAAAACAACAATAAGTGAAAAAATTAACTTTATAAGGTAACATAAACAAATATATGAAAACAAATTATTATACACATTGAAAAAAGAAACTTACCAGTTTTATTTTGGTTATCAACAATTTTTTTATAATTTCGCTCTAACACTTTGCACCTATTTAGACAATTATTAGATGTAACGTTTATGCCCATTGTTGATAGTTCACTGGCTTTTTTGTCCCATAACATCTTTTTATTTTTTATTTCGAATGTACCCACTTTTTTTGAGTATTTGCCTTATAAATCTATCGATGCTTTTGTTTCGTCTGTTGTCCATTTATGGTCAGATTTTGTTTCATTATTTGTTCCGAATGGATTATTTTTTATTACTATAAATTTGTTCATTTCTAAAATGTACATCATTTTTTAAAACAAATAAGATTTCAGTTTTATTTTTAGCTAACTAGAATTTTATATATTAATTCGATAAATAAAACAAAAAATAATGCAAATTACATACCACTAACAAAGTACATTATAAAAATATGTATATTTCAAAAAGTGAGGCTACTATTAGATAAACAAAACGGTACGCCTAAAACCGTTCCAGCCTCTAACAGCTCTGGGACGGTGCAAAGTTTGCGCCTGAGTATAAAACAATTCCTAACGATTCCAAGACGGTTCCAGAACGGTGTTTTATCGTAGGTTGGAACGAACCTAATATGGTTTCAGCAAGATGAAGTATCAGTTCAATGTCTGGCATCACCTCGACTAAACCTTTTGGATGAGTAGACTTGAGAAGACGATTAACGCTTGTGATTAGGTCAGGTCGGCACGCCTGAAATGTTGAATAAGGCTAGAAGAAATTTTCATTTGAAAACAGGATGTTATCAACACGTTCACTGTGAGAATTTTGAACATATATTGAATAGACATATATGGTTTCTTTGTTTTTTCATTACTCCGGCACACGAAGAAAACCAAGTGTCTGACCTAGGTAAGCGGCACATGTATTTTGGTTTGCTGAACACTAGTCCGGCCTTAGAATAGCTCCATCACCTGGAGTTTTTTTTTCATTCCAAGTATTAATTAGTTAATCGGAAAAATGGGCTTTTTTGACAATTTATCGTAATTCATTTTAATCTACATATTAATGTGCTGAACACAAATCTGCATTTATATTTCACTCATCAGCATTAATTTTTTTAAACGCGAAAATTAGTTCAAAAAATCGGTCTTCTTATGATTTTTGTGTTATATACCAAATTTAATACTGGAATTTTCCATCTGAGGTTTTTTGTATGTAATTTGAATTACTGGAGACTAATCTGCAGTCCAATTTGACCCATGACCCATGCGCTCTTCTTGAAAAAAGGAAAATGAACAAAATGAAGGATGTTCTGTTCGACGAATAACGTTTTACAAGAAGAGCGCATGAGTCATGAATTGGTCCGTCTTCAGTATTTCAAAATACCACAAACATAATAAAAATTCCAGCTTTTCAAATTAATTTTTGTGTTTAAAGGAAAATTAAGGATTATAAATCAAATTTTTCCGCAGATTCGTATTCAGCAGATCAAAATACATGAGAAAATATATCTTCAATACAAGATTATTCCGTATAAATGGATAAACTGTCAAAAACACGTTTCTTGGATTTACTGATCAATACTTGCAACTTGAAAAAACTGGAGGATGAAGGAGGGATTTTGAGGCCAGACTCGTGCTCAGATGAACCTATTAAAACCTACTACAAATAAAATGCCTTCTGTATAGTTAAATGTGTTTATTGTCCTTCATAAATATTCAACTGTTCTTATTCAATATTTTTCCTCACTCTATATCGATCTAACCCCCCTCCTCCTACGAAACTGCGTCAATTTTTATTTTAATCAATATCTTTGAATTTAAAGGGACTGAACCAATTATCCTGAAAGAAACTTCATGCTTACATCCTGGCAGAAGGATCCTTCATATGGTCTGAATCCTATTCTACATTTTCACATACACTTTGGATTTAGGGTAAAAATCTAGAGGAGTCCGATCAGGTAGAAATAATTCAAAAAATCTCGAACTGGAGCAGCGTAATCTGGTGAAGCTACATTTTTGCTGAAAACAATAACTTGATTGAATTCGCCTGGATTGTTTTTAACTACATCATTACTTGTAGGGACTATTTGTGTCTAACAGACTAAGGCCCGGTTGTTCAATGTCGCAATAAATGTACCCGACAACTAACCGGCTGATATAGTTGTCGGAAGGATAAGCTCCCGAATCGTATTACAAACGGTAGTTGTTGGTGAGAATACTATCGGTAAAATATAACTAAGTTGGCATTAACTCTCCCCCAGATCTAGTGAATATGACACATGTTTCCCCGCATATTAGTAATATTGGGAACATACATTTTTTGACATTGGACTTTATTGTTTTTGTTTTTATATATAGATAGTCGTCGTTTATTTGTTTCAAACCTAATCTTTTTGAAAGTGTAGAGAAATAATTATTATTTAAATATATTCAATTTGAAAATGAAAATTAAATGAATTATTTGCCAATGTTTTTCTAAATAGACGAAAGGAGAAGCGAATTAGAGAACGAGTAAACCACATGAATTATTGGGATGGAGACGAATTTTTTATACGTTTTCGTTTAGCAAAAGATAGTGTTAGACAACTATTAGATTTTATTAGAGAAAGATTAGAAACGCCTACAGATCGGTAAGTCCAATTATTAATAATAGTGATATTTTTGGGTGCTAATTTTATCTATACGAAATATTTTTAACATGTATATAATTTTATATGTATATTACAGAAATGCAGCCATAACTCCCATTAATCAGTTGTTACTGACACTTAGGTACTTTGCTACAAGGAGTATGCTCGTTGTTATTGGGGATTTTTGTGGTGTACACAAATCAACTGATAGTAGAATTGTGAAAAAAGTTTCCGAAGCAATTGCTAACCTTAGGAATCAGTTTATCAAGTATCCACAGGATCCACATGAAATTAGATGTATTTGTACAAAATTTTACGAAATTTCAGGATTTCCCAGAGTTATAGGAACAATTGACTGCACACATATTAAAATTCAGTCACCAGGTATGGATCTAATATTATTATTATTAACCATTTATTGTATTGGTTATTATATATTTTTAGGTGGAGATCAAGTAGAAAATTTTCGCAATAGGAAAGGATATTACTCTTTTAATAAACAAACAATTTGTGATGCTAATTTATACATACGTGATATAGTAGCAAGGTGGCCTGGATCTAGCCACGACCAAACTATTTTTAATGCGTCTACAATGAAAGCAAGATTTGATCGAGGTGATATGCAAAATAAATTGTTACTTGTTGACAGTGGTTATGGTTTATCACATTATTTGATTACACCCTCGCCAAATCCTACACTTCAACGAGAGAATTCATTTCAAGAAGCTTTGCTTAGGACAAGAAATGTATGTTGTTGAGAGAAGCCATGGTGTATGGAAGCGGAGATTTCCTATACTTTCATTGGGAATTAAATTAAATTATACACGGGCTCAAGCTGTAATTGTAGCTTGTGCCACTATATCCTGCTGTTCGGGATAATATTTTACAAGGAATAGAATAAGCAAATATTGCTAATAGATTAAGCAATGGTCACGTTGAAGTTGGTGGAAATAAAGTAGTACGTGCAGATTTGATTGATTATTTTTCAACATTACTATAAATAACAATTTGCGTTAAGTTTGTTTGAAACTCATATTTCTTAAATAAAAAGTTATAAACTTGAAAGTTTGTCATTTCCTTTAGTGCTTATTTACTAAAGATGAGTGTTACAACCTGTAACACGGTCAACGGGGCGTTAGCCACGACCAAAAACCTTTCAGCGGTTTTCCGCAACCACACACACGACAACGGCACAACCACGCCATACACACACCGTTCTGGCCCATCTGGCCTCCGTCTGTTTCAAAAGCTCTCTAGTGTTCTTTTTGTGTAATTTAATTTGTAATAATGTAATTGTTAGTGATGCATAAACGGGTGTGTGACAAAAATAAAATAAAACAATTCAACAAACAGTCCACTAATTATTGAAGAGAAGCACGACGGTTCCAGTGCCCCTTTAAGTTCCATGCGCCTCAGTTCGTACTGGTTCATATGGTCCTGCAGCGCCGGATAGTCTATTGAAGCCCGAATATAGATCCGCAGCACCTAGTTAGAAAACCGTTAAGGTGAGCAGCCTCAGTTTCTAATTCTATTGAAGCCCTACGGTAAAAGTATAAGCCTCTTCTTCCACCACCTATCAGTGTTAGCGGCAAAGTTGGCGTCCATTCCACATCAGATGTCAACGTCAGAACACTCAGAACTTGAAAGGTATGCTCAACTCACAGACTCTCTCTAGTTCTATGACTCTGCTCATAATCGGAAGAAAAACCACAGAATCGAACTCCATACTCCACGCAGTGAGAACACTGTAGGACATGACAGATGACATCATGTGTCACTGATTGACTGATGACATGGTAAGACAGAAAAACAACATTGAAATCTACAATAATTCAGGTACAAATTCGATTTTTTAACTAATGCTTATAGGAAGGAATAAAGAAAACTCTCTCAGCGTATTAATGCGTTAAAGTGACATTCTATGTTGTAAAATTGTATGACTTTAAATTAACTTTTAAAAAAAAATTACATTTGTTGACAATAACTAGATCTATTGTCCATTACTCTTGCAAATTATTATTCATTGTATTTAAACTCGTTTGAACATCCAAATATGGCAGAAGAAGTTGAGGCTTTACGATGCAACCAGTCCACTAATTATTGAAGAGAAGCACGACAGTTCCAGTGCCCCTTTAAGTTCCATGCGCCTCAGTTCGTACTGGTTCAGTAAGAATAGATGTGCAACTGACTAGCTTATGTAATACTGGAGTTGAAGTGAAAATGTTTGTAATCATAACAATAAAATTTGAATAGTTTCAATGTGCAATATTTTATTAAGATTAAGATCTTTTCCTTTATTTAATTGCATATTAGGTAGTAGGTATTTGTTTAAAATAAAATAATATTTTTCAAGTATATTTTATTTTTACCAGAACGACATAGGCAAGTATTATTTCTCCAAATTATCAATTTATATTTTGCAATTAATAATTCATTAATTTTCATCTGCTGACTGTTTAACTGCAGCTGCTGTTCGTGTAGTTCAGCTTCTTTTCTTTGCTTTATTTCTGGATTAGTTTGGCTTTTGAATTTGTTAAATCCGTTCTTGCGTCAACCCATGGTGTCATTTTTTGACCAGCTGCAGACATGTTTTTTTTGTTTCCTGATTTTCTCTTTGGAGTTTGGAGAGCAGGGTGTTTTAATCTTTTTAACTTAGCAGGGCAATAACTGCTCCAATTGTCAACTCCGGCATTGTTCACTTTACAGTTTGAATGTATATCGGCAGAAGCTTTTGGAATAATGTCGGTAACTTCCTAAACATCAGAAGGGGCTTTTGAGGTAACTTCAGCAAGTGTAGTTATAAGAGTTTTACGTGCCTGATGAAACATATCAAGACTTGTATCAGCTTCACAACTGTCTTCAAGTTCAAAAACTATACTTCCTTCATCCATCATGAAGTCATTGCTGGTACCGGCTTGAGTATTTATCACAAAGGGGGTATTGTCTATATGATCACTATCAAAATGGGAAGGTGTTCCTTCAGCGCTCAATTTTATTATTGCCTTGATCCTTCCATAATGAATTAAACGTAATCTCATATGGACCTCCACCTGTACGAATTATGTCGGTGCGGCTTTTGGCTGCAGCTTTCTTCGTTTCTTTTTTCAATACTTCGAATTCACTGCTTAGTTGTTCTCATGTTCGGGTTTGAATCTCAACTGCATTAAACTCAATACAAATTTTCTGCCAAGTAGTTTTTTAAAATTAAAAAAATAACAAGTTTTAAGTAGGTAGGTGCATAAATGAAAATTAAGCTTTTTACCTTGTCTTTCCAAGTTAATGCATCCGTTTTTTTGTTTTCGATTATGTGTGCAAACCTTTCAATAATTTCCACAAGTCGCCAACATTCTTTTATTGTGTAATTAGCCGTGCGTTTATTACTTCCTTTTTCCATTTTAGATTTAAGATTAAATTTTAAATGAATTACTTCCAAAATAAGAGCAAAATATACGATCATAAACAAAACAGCAAACACTAGAAATAATTGCAAGTAGGTTATGTTCTTCTTCGTATTTATCTTTCCGATTACAAATTATCGGCCGTTTCGAGTACCCGACAAATTATTCTACCGATAGGGTTACCAACAAAGTTATTCGTAAATTGTAATACATCAAAAACATACTCGTCGGCAAGATAACGCTATCGGGGAGTATATCAGCATATTGTACAACCGGGCCTAAGATAGTTTCTACTGTTAAATGTTGTCGATAAAAAATGGCCTATAATATTATCCCCTAGTATACGTGCCCAAACATTTAATTGGGAAATTGCGTATTGCACTCTCTAAACAACAGGCTTATCCGAAAGTGCAAAGTGAAAAATGACAACTAGATTATTGTTCCAACCATGGTACGTTCAAACAATTACAATAGTTATTTATGTACCCAGGACCAAAAACTGTCTATTATAGTCGAGTCTGCAAGCAGGCGAGACAATAGACAGTTCTTCGCCGAGGTGCATATTACATTTTTTCGTCGATCTCTACATACCTTTTAGGAAAGTAAGCACTCACCTGTTTGCTGGCCTCAGCTACGTCCCACTCTTCGAACTGCAGCCTGGATCATTATTTTAATAAATTTAAACAAGATGTATTCTAATTTGAAGTGTATTTATACTACCAAATTAAATCAATCTCGGACATGAATATTGAACGTACAGTTTGATATTAATATTAATTGATATTAATTCCTGCTGTCGAGGGAGATACAAAAGACATATTTTGATTTTGGGTACTTCTCGATGCAATTTCAGATGCAGATGCTCCAGCAGCACTATTGCCGGAACTTTTTTCTTGAAGTGCTTTACCTGTTAAAATGCTTTTTAATACGTTTGTTTTATTGGGAATGGAATTCTCAATGTATCCCTCAGCGACTGTTGAGGATTTCCATCCTCCGCGCTGTTTTAATGACAAAATATGTGCGCCGATAACAATGCCCGGTGTACTCTAGTTCGTTTGACAATTTCAAGTACTTTGCGATCAAGCTTTCAAGGTATATTCTCGAATGTATGCACTCCAACCCCTTGTACTGTACCCTTTCTCAATTTATAATTGACATAAAATATTTCATGCTTCGGTCTTAAGTTGGTGTACTGTCGAAATATTTCTAAAAGATTTACTCCGTCGCAAAGGTCGTCTGTAATTGTAAAAATTCGGCTTTCACCATTTTTTGAGTCTGGAATGGTTATTACAAGCATGTTGCCTTAATCAACAATATATTTTGTCGTGATTTTACGTAGTTCGTCTCTTAGCTCTAGCACTTCCAATAATCAAACAGAGCTGTGATAATAGAGCAATGAATATATCAGCAAAATGAATTAAAACATTTTACCTTGTGCAGAAGATACGTTTCATCTGGGGCATCGCGAATAAATCTGTTCATTACATCTTAGCTGTTTACGGAAACTATGATCTAGGTTCAGTTCGATCAGTAACAGCTGATTTAGGATTGGTAATTGAATGGAGTGGATTTCGTTTAGTTTCCAGACAGCCGAAATCCCAAATGCGCATTGCGCATAAAAGCTAACCTAAAAACAAATTTATCTTTTCCAACGGAAAATTATAGTTAGTTTTTTATTTAACGAATCTGAGTATTTTGTTCATTGTGAAAATGTCTATCGCTGGCACTAGTGCATTTATTCTCCGGGCCGCTGATGAATTTCTTTTTAACTCTGGCAATGGTAACTTTGAGCTACAAATATTCTTTGAGGCATTAAATAGTACTTGTGCGAATATTAACAAAACAGCCAGGGTATGCATACAAAATTATTTTGAAGATGTTATTCCCAGATATACGGATTATGGTAAGGTGATTTAAAATTCCTAAAAATCTTAATTACTTAAGGCAAATCTTTTTCAGATTTTAAGACACATTTTCGAATGTCGAGAGTCACAGTTGAAATAATGGCTTCTCATTTAGGACCCGATTTGCATGTAATTCTTCCCCTTCCTGTTTTATTGCTATTATCCAATATTAATTTGTAGGTTTTCTTCAAATTTTTTATCTTACTTTCAATTTGTTCAGAATTAAATCTGTCAAAATGCTTTGCCATCTCGGAGTATATATTTTTTGCCTTGTATTTTCTATCATGCAGTTTTTCAAAATTATCCCTGAATAGTTCAATTAGTTTTTTTGTCTCATTGTCGGTCCAACGCTGAGTAACTAAAAATATTCAGCTTAAATTATAAGAAATAAAGTTTGTATCATAGTAATACTTACAATTTGAATCATATGACTTGGGGAATTTGTTTCAACCACATTGTTTGTGTTATTTATGCATTTATCAACTGCTGTA
>CAJUYI010002106.1:0-36890 GCA_910591695.1 Galerucella pusilla
ACAGGTTATAACTAAAAAGCAACATAATACATTTATTCTATAATAGATGGCGCGGCTAGTATCTAAACTGAATCTTTTGTACCTATTCAACAAATCTTGTAGCAAATTTTCTTCTCTATAAATACCAAAATCAACCTCTTCAATATCCCTATCCGGTTCAGGTATATTGGCCTCCAAGCACATATTGTGAAGAACAACACATGCATTTATTATCTTCGATGCTCGATTAGGTTGATAGTGTAAGACTCTGTGTTTAAGTAAGCATCGAAATCTATTTTAAAGGACCCGATTACACCGTTCTATTCCACATCTTATTGTTTTTAGTTTAATGTCTCTAAACTCATTTCTAAATCCATGGTTTGAATACCAATTAGTAGATATTACAATGTAGTAATTTTCAATAAACTTACCTGAATCTCCTAGAAGGTAGAATTGATTATTGGGATTATTTCGATACATTTGCTCCATTATCTGAGAAATGTTTGATTGTTTCCAGATATGAATATCATTGGAGCTTCCTGGAAATCTGGCATCAACATTAAGGATTCTCAAATTTTCATCACATATCTAAAAAATATATAAGTTAAAATTTTGACTATGAGCTAAACATGTGATTTTAAAAACAATACACCTATACTAACTACTTACCAGCTGAACATTAATTGAATGGTAATTTTTTTTATTTACATACACATGTTCTGGGTATTCTGGTCCAGATGGTGTTGCAATAGCTACATGGATACAATCAATAATTCCCACCACTCCTGGAAACTGGTACTTTTCATAAAACCTAAAAACTCGATGTTATCTTGTGTTCTAATCTAGGGGGAGCACAAATTATTATTCCATACCTTCTTCGTAAAGTCTCCATCTCTTGGATATTTCTGGGAAATTTCACCCATTCATTTAAAATTATTTCTTGGTTGAGAGCATCTGTAACCTCTGTAATACATCGAGACACACTTGGTTGGCTTATGGCAGAAAAAAGATTGCAGCCCGTTATTTCTTGATAGCTTCCAGTAGCGTAAAACCTAAGAGTCACAAGTACCTATAAATGTATGAATATGTAAGTTGATAAACAATAAAATATCAAAATGCTAATTATGAAAAAGAGTATTTAAACTCCATAAAATATAAAATACACACTATTGCAAACAAAATAATATACATATTATACCTTAACACCAGTTATAAATTTGAAAGTTTGAAATTTTTGGATACACTGCTTTAAATTTATTTAAAGGTAAGTAAGTACCTACATAGGTCCAAACATTAACTGAAAAAGTTATTTAGGTATTTAAAGTAAGAATGTGTTAACTAACTTTTATATCTATATTAATTGCTGAAGCTCTTGATGGGGCTCTAATATATGGAGACACTATATTAATAAGTCTTTGGGTAAGTTCCTTGTTTAATCTAAGCAACTTAATAAACTTTCCATTATCCAAGTCCATGGCATCTAAAGCTTCATACATTCGTCGTGAATTATGCTCGTTTAGATCTTCTGCATCTTAAAGCAGTAATAATCAAAATTAGCCTATAATATTAGTAGTTCTAAATTTAAAAATTAAATAATGTACTTACCTTGAAGGTTATTAAGAACAATCCCATAAAGTGCGGCCCTTCCTTCCATCGTCGATCAAAATTTTTGAACCAAGTAATCTACTTCTACTCGTATTTAAAAACAATTAAAATAAAATATCCAAAGTAAATTTTTCAAACCAGAAACCAGCCAAATTGAAGTTATCTTAATTTCCCAACGTCAAAATCACAGCACATATGTGTGCTGTGGTCAAAATAATTTACACGAACACCCGGGAACGCTCCGTTCCCTTAAATATTAGTAGTAGAAACCACTTCTCTCGAAAATCGGTGATGTGAACTGTCACATCTATTCAAGAATATGATTTAGACACTTTCGAGAGAACTCCGCCCACTTTTCTCATGAGAACATAGATCCTTCGTTTCAAGAATCTGGGCCCGAGTGGGCGCGTGGGTACACGTGGTAAGGTTAGGTACGATTCTCTCTGGTGGAGGGAGCATAAAAGACTTGAAAGAGGCGTACAAGAGAATAATAAACATAAAAGAACGGCGCTCAAATATGGGGAACAAGTTATATGGATGGAACGGTCAGAATATAAGCTTTAATTTAGTGTGGGTATTAATTCTCAAAAAATTAACAGCGGAGAACAAAAAGCATTTAAAAAAAGGCCGGTTTTCACCCGTGTTACCAATTTTCCCGGTCCCTGGAAAATGAGTGCATTGTATTACGAATAAAAATATTGGTTCGGAGAGTCGACATAGTAAGCTTTCAAATGGTATGCATTTAATAACAAAATAATTGAACATTAGTTCTTTATTTTCGCTTGTTTACAAGATTTGTGAGAACTCAGAAAACGACTGGAAAATGCAAATAAATAATAATAATACTATAATAATAATGTTTATTTACTAAATATAAAAAATATAAAATATAAAATAGTACAGGTTAAGTAAATGTAAACAAACAATTAAAAATCACTGAAGCTGTAAGTAGCTGGACGCTTCTTACAGCTTGTACGCGATATGCTCATAAATGATGGTTACATTAATTTATGACACATGTATATTTTGGTGTTAGGACAGCATCGGGTTTTTAGGACATCATCGGGTTTTTTAGGACATCATCGGGTTTTTAGGACATCATCGTATTTTTAGGACATCATCGGGTTTTTTTTACATTATGTGTGGTATGAATAAACTTCTTATTGAAACGCCACAAAGATACTGAAAAAAAAATTCTAGGAACATTCAGGACCTCCCCAGACCCCATTTGAAAAAACAAGGGATAATAAACCATTTAAAATAAATAAAATGTCAATGAATTAATGGAAGAGGCCAAAATATTGGAGAAAAATAACATTGGCCACTTTTTGCAATGTCCTCGACGGACGAGAACGGGGTTTAAGCTACACATATTGATACCTACGGATATTCCCATTACAATGAACTTTAAATCATCGAAAGATATTAATTTTTGACCGAGTTCTGGAAGAATTTGTCCGCCGGTTTCCAAGTTAATTTTATCGACGGTAGCATTTCTAGAGGTAGTGCAGCCGCGTAAGCGAGGTGACGTTTGGATGCGATTATCTCGAAAACTATTGAATTCTAGAAAAAAATGATAAGGACCATTTTTGTAGATAATTTAACGACTTCCACTTTTTACCCCAACAAAAATTGTCCTAATTGCATATTTCGAGAGATAATGGCGGGAAATCGTTTTTTGAGGGGCGTTAGGGGCCATTTTGGGCCCTTTACCAAGGGACAATCTTGGAGAACTTTTTCTCCCTTTGAAGTACCTGTCAACACCTACAAATCAAGCCAAAAAAAATTATTGTACAAATATATTGATAGGTTTGCCCCTTCAGTTACTGGACTAATAGACATCTTTCAAACCTTCATTTAAAAAAAAACAAATTTGGGGTTTCATTTTGTGTCTACTAAAAGCTACCTATACAATTTAAATGCCTATGCATTTTAGGGTCTCGGAGTTCCGAATATTCACTCACCCGTCCATCATGTAATGATCCAGGATAATCCACTGATATATTAGTGTATTCCATATTTAAAACACATATAGCCTGCATTGTAATTGAATGGTCAAAATGTCTATTCTGGTAACTGTCATGCTGTAGTTAATTAACTTTTTATTTGAAATGACACCCATGTTAAGATTAATCATTGGGCGGGTTCAGCCACGCTAGCGCCAAATTAGCGCTAGCAGCAGCGCTCTGTGAAAGCGCTTGAAGGTGGCTGAACGTCTATGCTTTGATACTATGACAAACATCACATATACATAACCATCAAATTTGTTTGATAAATATAAAGTTTTATAGTATCTTTTCGATTGAAAACCTCATTAATTATTTAATGTTAGAAGAACTGGCGGATGAAAATAATATTATGGATAATATTGTGGAATCAAGAAGATCTTGAAATATTAGCATTAGAAGCAGAAAATCCTGTAAGAAATATGAATTACTTCGAGGAAGTAATTCCAAGATACCCACCGCAAGACTTTTATGAACATTTTAGAATGTCAAGAAATGTTATGGAAGTAAGTAACTAACAATAGGGAACTTGCCAAAAAAATAAAATCATTTAAAAACAATTTAAATCGTAAGATATTATCATAAGGAACTTCGTCGAAAAAGAAAAATTCCAATAACGTTTAAATTACCTGAGAAATAAAAGGTTAAAATTTGAATAATTTGAACTACTCTTAAAACGCGCTGCCATTGGTTGTGACGTCAGACCGCACTTTTCGAGTCAGGCAATCGTGAACCAACAATTCAAACAACACGTAAAGAGCGTTGAACGTGGTGTTTAGTTGTTTTCGGAGAAAGTTTTGTTTAATTTTGCTTGATTTGGTGTTTGTGATTTTGTTTAAAGACTGAAAATGGTTGATACGGGTTTTATAAAAGGACAGTCAGACAATTTACCCAGAGTTGATATGTTTATGACTGCATCATACATTAAAAATTCGGAGGATTTTTCTCAAGCTGAGGTTCGTGGTGTAAAAGCTCGCAAGTAAGTATTAATAGCTGTAATGTATCGCTATTATTTATTATTTTCATAAAGCCTACTAAATTTCACAACTTGGCATAACCTCACTAATAAGGTTTGTTAAAAATAAGGATATTGTTAGATTTATATCTAGTATATTGCATTCGTTAACGAAGTAGAAAAAAATGGAATTAAAAGGCGGTTTTCGTTTTCCTAGAGGTCATATCTAATCATTTTCCAAAATAGTTATTTATGTAATAAGGATCATAAAAACGATCATTATGGTACAAATCGTGATAACACGGCGTGTGCCATAATGATTGTTTATGATTCGTATTACATACAAAATTTTATTTGATGGCATTTATATCAATACATTTTCGAAAAATTAAAAACTGCATTTTCGACATGTCACAATGACAACTATTTTTAAAGGAGTAAGTATTGTGTAGTTTCAAATATTAGTAGGTGAGTGAGCTGTGCTTTGCCATTTCCTTGTCAACGTCATCAGGTTGTAACGGCAATATTTATTTATCGCTGTCAAACTCAATAATTATTGTCAGGTAGAATTTAATATAATTTAAAAATTGAGTGATTCTGAAGCTGATAGTTTACCTTCTGATTTGGAAGAAATGTCGAGAAATATCGTGGACTCCCTTTTGCCGGAAAAATCACGGAGTGTATATGCAATGGTGTTTAATCGGTACGAAGAATGGTGTTCTGCTAAAAAAATCAAGAATATCACTTATGAAAAAGTATTGTTGGCTTACTTTGAATGCTTATCTAAGGAAAGAAAACCATCTTCTCTTTGGTCGTATTATTCGATGATAAGAAGTATTTTATCAACAAGAAAAAACGTCGATATTAGTAAGTACCTACAGCTGGTTGCATTACTAAAACGTAAATCAGAAGGTTACAGAGCTAAAAAATCCAAAATTTTTACTAAACAAGATGTTACAAAGTTTTTAACGGAAGCATCAGATGATACATACTTATTTAATAAAGTTGCCATGATAATTGGACTAAGTGGAGCATGCAGAAGAGAGGAATTGACAAATATGCTTGTTGAAAATGTAATAGCTGGAGGATCCGTTTTTAGAATTACATTACCGAATACAAAAACAAAGGTAATGCGAGAATTTTTTGTAACTTCGGGGAATATCCCAGGATTGAATATGGTAGAACTTGTCAGACAATATGTGAAAATACGACCTTGCAACACAAACCATCTACGTTTTTTTGTCACTTATAGAAATAAGAAATGCACAAAACAACCCGTTGGAATACATACCTTTGGTAAAATGCCAAAAGTTATTGCCACTTTCTCCATTTTTGGCTGATTCTGGAGCTGATCTGTGTACCGTGAAACGCCATGGCGGATGGAAAAGCAATACTGTCGCTGAACATTACATCGAAAATTCGAAAGAGCAAAAGAAAAAAATATCAGAAGCAATTTTTGGTGCCAACAACCAAACAGGATTACAAGTTTGCCAACAATCATCAACTACTGATGTAAAAACTGTAGAATCCATTGGAATTAATATTACAAATTGTAGTAATTGTTCTTTTACCATTTATAATAAATAGTTTGTACATAGTTATGCATTTTAAATAAACTTTTTTGATCAAACCATTACATGTTTTCCTTATAGAATTTCATTATGGTACTTAGTACATAACTTAACATAACGTTGTCATTATGACATGCCATCAGATAAATTTATATTATGTATATATCCGATATAACGAAATTTGTCCGCAGGCTACAGGTCGTATTTTTTGACGAATCGAAACGAAAATTTAAACAAAAATAGTTTGATTGAATATCTCGGTCGAGTTTGTTAATGGGCCAAATCGGTCGAGCGGTTTCAAAATGGCGGCCAGTTATTTTCAAAAAAAATCCAAACAAGTTTATTTCGCGTCTGAAGGAAAAATGTTACTTAGGTTTTTTGTTCCCCTTATAAAGACGAACAACTTTTGTATAAAACATATTTTCTAGGAATGTCAAGAAAAACGGGTATTTGCAAAAATTTGGAAAATTTGACATTTTATTTTTTTGTCACCTCGTATGCATTTTTTTGACACATTGTGTCTGTTATAAATATTACTATATATTATATCTTACCCATAAATCTACCTTCCATCTTGGCTTGCCATAGAGTTTTTGCATTTAGAACACTGTTTACTATGATCTCTATAAGCACCAGTGCTCATTTATTATCATATACATACCCATATCATAGGCACAAATTCCTTTTTTTTGTATTCTTTTAAAAAGATCAATAAGCAAGAAACTGTATTAGAGAATCTTTACCTAATAAATAATACTTTGTTTTATTATTCAATTATTTATTATTTATTTATTTAATTTTAGATATGGAAGGGAATCCTATGGCGATTCTGCGGTAGGGTGGGTTCTAGTCCAAAGAATCCAAAATATTTGCACGATTAAGGCTAAAATAACACCGGAGCATAATGTAAGGAAGAAGCAGTATGCAGTAACCTGCGTTATTGTTGAGGGTGCTGAAAAGGTTTTGGACCTTTATTGTCATGATTGTGCTGCTTCATTAGGTGAGTGTTTATTAAGTACCGATTACTATGTTATGTTGGGATCAATTTCTACTTAATGCATGCAATTTTTTTTACTTTTTGCCTTTTTATTAGGATAACTCCTCTACATTTTTTTTATAATAAACCATGTTTTTTATTCAAATTTAGGTGGATGTAAACATGCCATTGCCTTCTTAATGTGGCTTCATAGAAGGAGTGAGGAGCCTTCTCCGACAGAAGTGGCTTGCTACTAGGCTAAGAGCAAGTTATCAAAAGTTGGGAGCTCAATAAAGTTTTTAACTCTTCAGGACCTTGGAGATAAAGAGGAACTGAGCTCTGACGAGAAAGGCTTACTTTTCCTCCAAGAGGTTATCAAGAAAGGTGTAGAAACTACTTCGAAAAGTCAGCTTCTGAAGTATTTTGAACTTAACGGCATCAGCGAACACCTGGGGCTATATCAACTTATATTGAAATTTGTTGGGAGGTCAGGAGGGACATGTAATTGCACAGAGTTTCTTAATTTCTGTTCCCAGCAAATGACCGTCAATCTCTGCTCGGAAGCTGCAATCAAGACCACGGAACAGTCTGCATCTAAACTTTGGTTTGTCTTACGATTTGGGAGAATTACTGCATCAAAAATATATGATGCAGCCCATTGTAAAAAGAGTGATGGTTCTTTTGTAAACCAGGTACTTGGTGTTACAAAAGTTCCAGTAACCGAAGCCATGTTACGAGGGAGAAAATTGGAAGAAGAAGTCTTGAAAATGGTGGAACAAAAATTAAATGTGAAGTTTAACATAGTAGGACTGCAGCTAAAGCCAAGATATCCCATATTTGGAGCCTCCCCAGATGGGATAACAGAAGATTATGTGGTGGAAATCAAATGTCCACAATCTGAAAAAACTATCAGTAACTACCTTACAAAAAACAAGCAAATAACTGCAAAATACAAAGCCCAAGTACAGTTACAGATGTTTTTTTTTAAAAAAAGGTGTTTATTTTGTGTTGCTGACCCTAATTTTGAGGAAAATGGCAAATTTGAACAAATTTGGATAGAATATGATGAGAAATATGTAGAAATGATGATGGATGCAGCAGAAAGTTTTTGGTGTCACAATATATTTCCACAGTTATTAAATTCTGCAAAAAATATGTAAATTTTAATATTTTTTATTTTTTTTATAGTTATTAAGTAGGTATTATTAATTTAAATTAATTTTAGATTTTTGGGCCAATGTAAATAGAATTATAGAAATAGAAAAAAATGTAAAAATTACAATATACCTATAGGTAGGTTGTGTGGCTAATAATTTTGCTTTGTTTAAATATAAATATATAAAAAAATAAAAACAATTCAAAAGTTTGTTTGATTATGTAATTATTGAAACAAAAAAAATATCCTAAAAAACTGAACTAACTAATATATATACCTAAACCAATAAAAATTATTACTTAAAAAAATGTTTGACTACAAAAAATTTATTTTCCAGAAATTATGCCTGACTGTAAGTTTATTAGGCCACATACAATGTTGATTACATTATCTGTATATCTTAATAATTTATTGTCGATACAGGCATGAGGAGCTAAAAATGAAGATTCTCTTAACCTACGAATAACTCTTTTCACATGTATTCTTAGACTAGCTATTCTTTTTGTTTCGAGAACTTTATCTCTACTGCATCTGAGGTTCGACCCCCAAAACCTCCCGAAAAAAAATTTATGATACCATCTGGTGTACAAGAAAGTAAATATTTAAGAGTATTACAATTCTTATACTCGGACCATGTTCTGATCTGATCTGCCCAGATAGCACAATTACAAGAACAGCATATGCTTTCCACATTCCTTTTGGAAGGACCATGATCCAAGAATATTCATTTTTTAGACCAAGTAGGTAAATGGAATGTGATCAGAAAAGACTAATGGGCACCTAAATGTGTTCTCCACAAGTACTAGGAATGTGCCTCAGCACAATCATGGCATATTCCTGGAACAAATTTATTATGTTCCTTCTTATTTATGTGAAAGCATGTAATTGGAAGGTTCTTAGCACTTGCTACAGAATATACCATACATTTGTTAGGGATATTTCTCTATATTCAAGATTATGGTAAGAATGTTCTTTACACATTCCAGGGAATATGTCATGAAGGTATATAGAATGAGATAGACAATAAACTGGCACCTACGATGAATTAGCTATAGCACCACCGTGGCATACCTCTTGGACCTCTATTATGTATCTTTTTTTGAGAAAGCATACAATCAGAAGAAGCTTTGCACTTACTGTTCCTGTAAAATGTAACATGTTGAGGATTTACTCTGTAGTCAAGATTATGGTAAGAATGTTCTCCACACATTCCATGGAATATGGTTTTCGTTGATCCAGTATGAATTTGAAAACAGCTCAAACTTATTTGATATAGTACTCTGCACATACTATAAATACACGATCATTTACGACGAGCTTCCATTAGAATGGACCATATTCGTTAAGGAATGTATTGCAGGCACATTCATTTTCTCTGTGATGGCATTCATGAATATGTAACAATATCATATGTTCATGATTGCCAATACGGTAAAAATTAATGTGCCACCAATTCATTCCTTAACGAATATGGTCCATTATATAGAAAACCAGATTCGATCACTTTCTGCACATGACTTCCCTATACCTACTGATGTGCAATAACACAATCGCTAGCTGCAATCTTTGTTGGGTTGTGGTGGCCTTTCGTCTCTTCATCATATACAGTGTCCTTCATATTTAATATTAAAATTATCTTTTGAATTCGTTCAGAACCGCCTTGAATATCCAAATAGGAAAATTCTTTGAAAACAATAACTAGAATTTACAGAGGATTCAGTGTGACTCCTGCAGCTTATGGAAAACTGTCAAATGAAATTGAAAGTAACTTAGGTACATATAATCATATACAGACATAGTATACAACGAGCTTTGTCGGCAAATATTATTTGAAAAACTATAGTAGGTATACTAGTTTTTGCAGCGGATTCGAACAAAGTTCGAAATTTTGATGGAGAATAATGCATTTACCAAGTCGAAGTACACTTATCTCCAAATATATTTCCACCAAGTGGAAAATATGAGGCAAACATCTGACTGAAAACAACTACTTCCCTGGTATTAGTCAGGGAAATAGTTGATGTTTGCCTTATATTTTCCACTTGGTGGAGAGAAGGCCGGGTACTTCGACTTTGTTGATATTATCATATAACTTAGTAATATCCAATTAAAAATGTAAATAACATCAGTAGGACAAAATTTCACAAATAAAAAACACATTGTAGTTTCAGCAGTTTTAATATAGGTATGTATCAAATTTTTAAACCATCATTTGTTGGCCTTATCCTACAAAGGAATGAATAAATTAGTTTTTGTAAAAATATACTTTGCATAATTGGCATGGATTGTTTTGTATAATACAAAATCGTTCCCCTGTACAAAAATAAAGTTATTATTCTGTGAAATATTTTGGTAATTCTAAAATAAAATACAAATAAGTCGAAATATCAATAATTAGCAACAACAAGCAAAAAATATATGCTGTGAAAGTTAAAGCTGATATTTCTGATTGCAATACACATATGCTAAAGTTAATTAATAAGTATATATTTATATCAAGGAAAATATCTTGTCTTACTTCTACCAAACAGCTTTGTTCAAAAATGAATACAAAGTGAATGTACATAAAATTTTTATTTCAGTAGGTACACAGAGTAATAATTTTTGAAATAAACTCAAAAAAATTTATGATATTGAATTATGAACAAAGCTGATTAAAGAAATAGTAAACTATAAAAAAACAAAAAAGAAATATCTTTGGTACAGCTCGACATATATGATATAATGAATAATAACCTGTTCATTTGTTACTCTCTGTGCTCTCTCCTTTGCTTTAACTAGCCATGCTTTTATAACCTGGATACACTCGTATTCTGTAAAGTCGTTGTATCGAAATTTGATACTTTCTGAAAAACAATGTATGATCAGATATAGCCCAATTTTGAAATTTAAATTGAAAATATAGCAATGGCAATGAAGTTAATTGCCAATGAATGGCAGAACACAATTCATTCTCCTGAGAAAAATCATTGAAATTTATATTATCAACTTCAAGTTGTTACCAACGAGTGAAAAATGGTAATAAAAAAAATTAAACAATATGGATGCTAATAATGCCTTAGATAGTTTGTGTTTGAGTTTGTGAAGCAAGTTTTCTTTGAATTTTAGTACACATGCTCTTGTTCAGCTATACATTGTATCTACAACTTACCCAATAGTGCACGAGCAAATAGTAAATTTTTGAATGCCTTTTTTTGTCTTGCTCCTTCCCAGGAATAACTTCGAGCTACCTCATTAGAGTAAATTATGTACAGTATTTTCCTAATACTCTGAGGTAAAGAAGATCCTCCAACTCGGCCTAATTCGGACACCTGAAATGAGATGTGTTCAAATCAACTGCCATTTTAAATATATAAATTGTATCCTGATAGATGTGCCCTCGCTGAGCACGCATTTTATGAAGGCCATTCAATTGATTATCAATCAGCCAAAGTATTAATCACTGAAAATAATTATAAAAAACGCCTATTTTTGGAAACCGCATTTATTTCACAAGAAAATCATTGCATTAATAAAAAAACTGACCTGAATAACTTTAGTGTTATGTATGCCTATCTCTTAGATTTTGAAAAACAATCTTTGCAAAATTTAAATTCCAATCAAAATTAACTTCATTGAAATAGACCTTAATATCAGAAATAAAAATTGAAACATTTTTGTTGAATGTCATATTGTTTTTTGAGTTTAATTTATAATGCACTTTTGTGTCAATTTTTTTTTTTATATATTTTACAATTATACCGACATTCTCACTTAAATAACGTAAGTGAATGTATACATTAATTTATTTCATAATTTGACCATATATCTTAATAATTTTTAGTCCTTGAAAATGAATATATTATATTCGAAAGCTCGGAATATATTTTAAAAAGAGTACTCTCTGGTATTTCCTTGACACATCCCCACATAAATCGTCTCCGTTACTTAGTTGGCAAATATTTCTAATAATTTATATATATATATATATATATCTTAGTTTTTAATGATTTAATTAGTTTTATTGTTACGATTTTCTTTAAATATTTTATCTTAAGTTTTATTGAACATTGCGTTTAGACTTTTGATGAGAATCACCTTATGACCTTTGGGCTTGGTTTCCGGGGAGAACGATTATCATGACGTAAAACTGAAAAAGACGATCAACTAAAAACTGTAAATTGGTGAGAATAATTTGGAAAATAAAACTGTTTGGTTCACCTCTGGGAGTGTTATTTAATTTTCCCCTAGACGAACGAAAAGAAACCTACATTTTGGGGGCTCGTCCGGGATACAGAGGAGATTACAGTTCAAGCGTGAACGAGTTGAAATTTTTCCCTGACATTTGGGAAACGAAAATTTATTTGAACCTATGTTTGAAGAAGACGGAACTAGGAAGATTTCAAGTAAAATAAGTGACGTGAAAAGACGGAAGTAAGACGATTTCAATCACCACCAGACGCAGTGAAGTAAGAAGACCTCAAGTAAAATAAAAGACGAGATAAGACGGAAGTGAGACGACTTCAACCACAACCAGACGCAGTAGTGGAACTTTTTAGGCTACAGAGACACATTTGTTCCAACTGAAGAAGACGGAAGTGAGAATACTTCAAGCAAAGCAGCAAGAGACGTGAAAAGACGGGAGTAAGACGACTTCAAATACAATTAGTCCAAGAAGTAAGACTTGTAGGAGAAGCAAGAGGACTTCAAGTAAATCCAGACGTAATTGTACATTATTATTGTGGAATTAACAAGGTACGATTTATTTTTCCAATACACGAGCTAGACGTTAGAAGATCAAATTGCACCAGCTGTTAATCGAAGACAATTGTTTTAATTACTTTGATTTGGTTACGGAAACAATTATTTTGAGTTATAAATTCATATTTCTTTATAATTCTGTAAACGTCATAATATTCAAGCTCATTTTTATATTTACTTACCGAATAATAGAATAATTTGTTGCGACTTGGTTAGGTTAGTCAGACAAATTCATTTGAATTTTGAGGCATAAGGTGAATTCTTTTTGAAGTATTATTTGATTGGTTATATATTAACGCATTTATTTTAATACTGTTTTATATTTTATAATATTTGATAATAATATTTACTCACAATGACTAATTTGGGAGATATTCCAAGAATCGGGAAAAATATTTCCAGTAGTTCACTTAAAGCAGTTGAGGCTTTACATATAGTTGCCTTTGGAAACGAGGGGGAAAGTAGGAAAACGCGGAAAAACGTTCGTGGCTTTTCTGGTTTCCATTTAGACAAAAAGTCTTCAGAATTTTCACAAAAATTGAACGAGGTAAAACAAAAAGTGCAGTTGCCTGACCTTATTGCTATTTGTAATATACTTGATCTTGATTATTCTGGTAGGGATGAAGAAGTAGTTGCACGCATTTGTTCCTTCATGAATGACCTACAGTCACATAACCAAAATGAAGTAACAGATGATGAAGAAGTAGAAGAAGAATCGGATGAAGAGGTGAATTCTGATGAAGATGAAAATAATGGAGGTAACGAGAGTAGCGAATCTTCTGAGAGTATGAAGATGAAAGGTTCATTCTCATTGACATTCAAAGACGTTGAGGATAGTATTAGAACCTTTGATGGAAGAGATAATAATTATCCAGTTCGAAAGTGGATTGAAGATTTCGAAGAAATATCTAAGCTGACAGGTTGGAACGAATTGCAGAAGTTGATATTTGCGAAAAAATCCCTGAAAGGACTTGCTAGGCTATTTATTCAGTCAGAAAGAGGAATCACAAAATGGATGATTTTGAAAAAGAAGTTAATTGCGGAGTTTGAAGTGAAAGTAAGTAGTGCTCAAATACATAAATTATTGATGACAAGGAGGAAGCGGAGAGAAGAGTCAGTGCAAGAATATGTACTAATATTGCGAGAGATCGGAAGTAGAGCAAATATAGAGTCAGAAGTTTTGATTCAATATATAATTGATGGTATACAGGATGATACATCAAACAAACTCATTTTGTATGGCGCAAGAACGTTTGGCGAATTCAAAGAAAAAGTTAAGCTATACGAACAGATTAAAACTTCGAAAACTACATTTTTCCAAGAAAGAAACCGAGAGGATAAAAACATGAAGGAATGGAAAAATGAAACCAAGAAAGTCAAAGACGAGAAAAGGTATAAAAAAAGTAATCAGCGATGTTGTTTTAACTGTGGAAGTAAAGGCCATTTGTCCAATGAATGTCCTGATAAAGCGAAAGGACCTAAGTGTTTTGTTTGTTCTGGTTATGGTCATGTATCAAATAAATGTCCAGATAAGAATACTGGAAGTGGAAGTTCAAATATGACTATAGTTGAAATGGTTCCAAAAAATAGTGTAAAATTGAATATTGATAATATTCAATTGATAGCCCTTCTAGATACAGGAAGTGATATTACTGCGATACGACAGGATGTATACGAAACATACTTCAAAGATTTAGAAATGAATAAAGAATTTATCACACTTAGAGGTATTGGGTCAAACAAAGTAATAACAATGGGATCTTTCAATAGGAATGTCTTCATTAATGGAGTGGAGTTACTTCTAAAATTGCATGTTATACCTGCTGAAGCGTCAAATTTCAAAGCGATTGTGGGAAATGATGTTTTAGCTCAAGTAGATGTTATCTTCAGAGATGATGAAATTATTGTTTTAGAGAAGGAAAAGCAGAATTTTTTGTGGAAGATAACAGTAGACGAAGAAGATGATAGAGAAATTGATATAGTGGATGTGTCACATATAAATAATGAGGAAAATCGAAAAGAATCAGTTAAACTTTTACAAGAATATTATCCAGAGAAGATTATGGAAGCTGATATTAAAATGCGGATCCTATTGAAAAATGAAGAGCCAATATATCAAAGTCCAAGAAGGTTAGCTTTACCAGAAAAAGAAGTGGTTGAGGCACAAATAGAAGAATGGCTAGAAGAAGGAATTATTAGATGTAGTTCATCTGACTTTGCTAGTCCAATAGTTCTTGTTAAAAAGAAAGATGGCAGTACTAGAATATGTTGTGATTACAGAAAACTTAACAAAAACATAGTGAAAGATAGATTTCCTCTCCCTTTAATCGAAGATGTGTTGGATAGATTGCAGGCTGCTAAATACTTTGGTACCATCGATTTAAGGAATGGATTTTTTCACGTTGGAATAGAAGAAGAAAGTATAAAATATACTGCATTTGTTACACACCATGGACAATTTGAATTTCTGGAATGTCCTTTTGGATTATGCAATAGTCCAGCAGTTTTTCAGAGATTCGTGAGTACTGTTTTCAGAAAATTGTTGCTAAAAAATATCATGCTTTATTATATGGACGATATAATAATAATAAGTTCTACAGAAGAAGAAGGACTCGAGAGATTAAGGGAAGTTATTCAGGTTGCGAAAGACTATGGCTTAGACATAAAAAAAAAGAAATGTCAGTTACTGAAAACACAGATCGAATTTTTAGGATTTATCATCGAGGGTGGGAGAGTTCAACCGTCAAATGAGAAGACTTTGGCAATCAGAAATTTTCCACAACCAACAACTCTAAAACAAATTCAATCTTTTCTAGGTTTAACAGGATATTTTCGCAAGTTCATCTCATCTTATTCCATCATTGCTAAACCTTTAAGTGATCTTTTGAGGAAGGAGCAAAAATTTGTTTTTAATACCGAACAGAAAGAGGCGTTTGGGAGACTAAAAAAACTTCTATCTTGTAAGCCAGTAATAAACATTTACAAACAGGGAGGTGAAACGGAATTGCATACAGACGCAAGCAAATATGGTTATGGAGCCTGTCTGATGCAGAAGTCGAGCGAGGATAATAAATTTCATCCAGTTTACCACATGAGCAAGAAAACTTCTCCGGCTGAGGAAAAATACAGTAGCTATGAACTCGAAGTTTTAGCCATCATTCAAGCAGTGAAAAAGTTTAGGATATACTTACTTGGAATACAATTTAAAATCGTTACTGATTGTTCAGCTTTCCAGAAGACAATGAATAAGAAAGATTTGACCACCAGAGTTGCTAGATGGGCTTTATTATTGGAGGAATATTCATACGAAATTGAACATCGCAAAGGAAGCAGAATGTCTCACGTGGATGCTTTAAGTCGTTATCCAGTTGTTATGGAAATTACGAAGACGTTGATTGAAGAAGATGGTGTTATAGAACGACTTAGACGAGCACAAGAAATGGACGAATACATATTGGCGATAAAGAAGATATTGAGTACAGGAGATTATGAAAATTTTGTGCTTAAGAATGATATTCTTTATAAATTTGATAATGGAAAAGAGTAGTAGTAGCAATGCAGATGGATATAATAAAAAGAGCACACGAAATTGGTCATTTTGCACTCCCGAAGACAGAAGAAGTGGTAAGAAGAGAATTTTATATTCCAAAGTTGAAAGAAAAAATTAAAAAATGTTTAGAAAATTGTGTATATTGTATATTAGGTAACAGAAAAGAAGGAAAGAAGGAAGGGATGTTACATCCAATACCTAAGCAGGAAGGACCACTGCACACATATCACATCGATCATTTAGGACCAATGCCGTCAACTAATAAAAATTATCGTTACATATTGGCGATTGTTGATGATTTCTCCAAATTTACCTGGCTATATGCATGTAAATCTACAACAACTATAGAGGTTATTAGTTGCTTGGAACAACAAAAACAAGTTTTTGGAAACCCAGCTAGAATTATAACAGATCGAGGAACTGCTTTTACTGCTGAAGAATTTAAAAGTTATTGTACTGATGAGGGTATACAGAGTTTAATGATAACCACTGGAGCTCCAAGAGGGAATGGTCAGATTGAGAGAATGAATCGTACTATCATTTCAGTTCTTACAAAACTCAGTTTGAACGAACCTAAAAAATGGTTTAAATATGTTGAGCGCGTACAAAGAGCATTGAATTGTACTATTCAGAGAAGCATAGGGACTACACCTTTTGAAATTTTAACTGGAGTGAAAATGAGGAATAAAGAAGAAATACTAATCAAGGAATTATTGGAAGAAGCTACAATACAAAAGTTTGATGAGGAGAGAAAAGACCTCAAAGCAGAAAGCAAAAAACAAATTTTAAAAGTACAGGAAGAAAACAGAAGAACTTATAATTCAAGAAGAAAAAAATCGAGGTTATATAAAAAAGGAGATTCGGTAGCTATTAAAAGAACCCAATTTGGAGTAGGAATTAAAATTCATAGGAAATTCTTAGGACCGTACGAAGTTACAAAGGTCAAACCCAATGACAGATATGACGTAATTAAAGTGGGTCATCACGAGGGACCAGTGCGTACTTCTACATGTGCCGAATTCATGAAACCTTGGGTTGATAACCAAAGTGAATCCGGGTCGGATTCACAATAGGATGGCCGAGTGTAGATATCTTAGTTTTTAATGATTTAATTAGTTTTATTGTTACGATTTTCTTTAAATATTTTATTTGAAGTTTTATTGAACATTGCGTTTAGACTTTTGATGAGAATCACCTTATGACCTTTGGGCTTGGTTTCCGGGGAGAACGATTATTATGACGTAAAACTGAAAAAGACGATCAACTAAAAACTGTAAATTGGTGAGAATAATTTGGAAAATAAAACTGTTTGGTTCACCTCTGGGAGTGTTATTTAATTTTCCCCTAGACGAACGAAAAGAAACCTACATATATATAAATTCTGAACATACCACTGTATTGTAATTCTCAGAGTTCTTCAGCCAGTCCTCGAAAGAATCCATACCAGTTTCATCGTTGATAGGAAGGAAATCATAAAATGTCTTCAAGTTTCTCGACAGGTCAATTTTTATAGCATCTGTTTCAAGTCTTTTTATTCTATTGATTGACGAAATGCTATCCATAACAGAATCTAGCTTGAAATTTAGGTGAGTCAGCTTTTTCAAAACCATTTTTTGGAATTCTATAAAAGGAAAAAATGCATGGCAATTCACCATGGTACACCCCCCTTTTCTCATTTATTCCTCTGGCTATATTTCTGAAATTTGGAACATTGAATATGCTCACTAGACGGCACTTTTTGACATATTTGCAAAACAAATTCAACTTCCAGTTTTTCCGGAAATGACAATAACTTTTTGATTTTCAAATGGGACACCCTGTATATTATTACAAGATCGGTTAGGGATGATCGTGACGAATCGAACGATACTAGGTTTGATAGTATTATCTCTAATGACTACGGAGATATCGCCATTTATTTTATTCATAGGCTCAATGAGTGGGAGAGATAGTTGAATGGACCCCTTAGAAAAAGTTTCGTTCTCCTACTCATTGAGCTTATGGATCAAATAAATGGCAATATCTTCGTAGTCATTAGAGATAACACCTTCAAACTTGGTATCGTTGGATTCCTCATGATCACCCCTAACCGATCTTGTAAAAATATACAGGATGTCCCACTTGAAATTCGAAAGTTGATGTCATTTCCGGAAAATCCGAATGTTGAATTTGTTTTACAAATATGTCAAAAAGTGCCTATTCAATGATCCAAATTTTTGAAATATTGCTAAAGAAACTAAGGAGAAAAGGGGGGAGTACCATGAGTCTGTGTCACATGGTATATCCGTTTCTTACCAGCATTACAATGACAGGGAAGTTCTTTTCGTGTTGCCAGTCCTAAAAAAATTACCAATTAAAATGTTATATTTTTGTGAAAATTAAATTTGGTTATGATATTCAAAAAATCTTTCAGTTATAATATGATTATAGCCAATATATACAAAGATGCCTTTTGGAGTTTTGCTTTTGTAATTGAAACTGACTAATGGTGGTATATCTTATCAACTACTAAAAGAATTTCAAGTTTTTCCTAATTGTTATTTATAGAAAATTTTGCAAATGTATATTCTTTTTGGTATTGAAAGTTCTCACATTTCTTATTCATATTGCAAGGTCTCTAATGACTTGACACTTTACCACTACCAGATTGTGAAAATTCTGCCAAAATATTTCTTCCTGATGAATCAGGGGGAGTACTTAGAGATCTTTTATTGGAACCCTCTGTGATATTCCTCTGAGTACTCCTACGTACCGGTGTTGAATCTGTTACTAAAAATTAAATTCTACTGTAGTAGTCATCACAAACTTAATAATTTGTGGGTTTAGTGTAATTATTGAGTTGAATGTAATGATTGGCAAATGTTTCTTTCAAAATATAATGTATTCAATGCATGAAATATATTTTTAAACTAACATGAACATATGAATGGATAGAAAATCATGAAGTACTGAGTACTGAGATATCTATCAAGAATCTGAACTTTAGAAACCATTACTTATATAGGTAAATATTGTTTTGCAAAACTCACCAGTTACATTTTCTGATTCAACCAATTCTTTGGAACATTCTGTGTAGTCTGAAACAAACCAACTTCAATATTTATTTGCAAAATTCCATCAAAGGTTTACCTCCTTGATTTTCCCTTCTACTCATTCCCATTCTTGGTGCTCTACTTGGAGTTGCCTGTTGACTGTTGGTATTTGCGCATACCGATTTTGGAGAAGTTCCTATGAATAAAATAACAGATTAAATGTTTTATCCAGGTTTTGTGAGTTTTCATCTGACCATAGTTTTTAAATCAGCTGAAACAGCTTTCATATGAAGTTTATCTGTCGGCCCCTATATTCATAGAGTAATGACTAATAATCTTGAACTGAATATTCAATGCTCTACCTCACATACGAGTGAAAACCTTGCACTATCTTACAGAATAATATGAAGTTTACACTTTCCATACTTACTACTCTCGTTTTCAACAGCACTTGATACAGAAATGTGTGGTGATTCTTCAGGAATAATTCGAGATTTGTGTTGATAATTCAGGGAATTGCAGTCAATCAATTTCTGTGGGAAATTTACTGTAAATAAATATATGAAATGAGTGATATACATGGCCTTTTGTTGTGATTTACGTTATATGATGAATATCAATTTTTTATAACAACACTTACTTCCCAAACCATTTCTAGGCATTGATGGGAACTCTTCATCATCTGATGACTCTATTTCTTCATCAGAACTATGATTATCTACGCGATATTTTGGATTTTTCTTGGATTTTCTGAATCCCCTCCCTTTAGCTAAGCTCTCTGAATTTGACGATAAGTCACTTGTAAATACAGCTTTTTGTACTTTCTTTTTTGCTATATTAAGATCATCTAAAAACATAGTATTGGTACTATAGGTCAGATGTACAATACACCAAACTTACCATATTTGGCTAGTAAAATGGCTGGATAAATACCCCAGCCTGATTCTGGCTCTGAACAAGTTTCAATGAGTTGTACAATTTTTGATTTCTTTGTAGATGAAGGTGGCCAAAAACATTCTTTCGAAACCTCCACATACCAACTAATTGGAATGACTTCAACGGCCTTCTCCTTGCAAAACTTCACAATTCCCCAGCAAGCCATTTTTCCTTTAGATTTTTGTAGAAATATTTGAACCGACAAAAAAAAAATAATATTAAAATTCATTGCAATGCAAAATATAGAGAAACCTGTTTTCTATGTACATTTGGAATACTTTGATTAAAATTCACGAAAAAAATTCCTACATTAATAATACAATCAGACATTCACCAGTGGAACACCAGAGGAGCAGATTTGTTCCACATCAAACCGTTCAAATTTATCGAGGTAAGAGTACCATTCAGATTCTCACATTCATAACTTATACTTGATATTTTGAATGCATATTCCAAAAAAAATATATCAAACTAAATAATATAAAGGTGGCTGGAAAGAGAATTCAATTATCTTTTGAATGTTCCACTTGTTTCCCCATGCCTTTTAAAAATTCAAGTTGATGTGCCCCCCTATGCCATCTGTCGAGCAATCCCCATGTCTTCGATTTCAAAAAGTAGTATCATGATACCATTCAAAACTGTTTTGTTCCATGTTTGTATGTCAAACCCTTCAAAAGTTAACAGGGGGGAAGAGACTATAAAAAGCTGCACTGTATATTTTACTTATTGATACATTCTGTATTTTACAACTTTTGCAACTTGTGATTTGTCATAAATGCATTTTGCATGCATATCATAATTAGGTAATAAAGTATCTATCTATTTATCTATCTATCTATCTATCCATCATATGGTACATGAAATAAAGTATGTGGTGTATGTGACAGAATAGGTGAGGGTTCAAGAATAAAAAACTATCAAACATATCTACAAGTGTAATAATGGAAAACAAACAAATCTACCTTCAGAAGGCAGAATCAATAATTTTCTGTTAATGCTAGCACAAGGGTGCATTTTATAAACAGAACTTGATTTGGATACATAAGTAATACCAAAATAAGATGAGTCGGTGGGTGAGTTGTAGAAAGGTTCACATCTTTTGTATTCTATACCGATTAAAAACATTTGACCCTCATTTGTAGCAAAATCTAATACTTCAACAATGATATTTCCAACTAGTTCAACAAAACGGTCACAAAATTTGGCAGTATTGATTCGAAAATCACTTTTTTCAAAAATTTTGTACTTTGTATCACTACATTGGGGGAGCAATGATGGGGAGTGGTGTTGAAAACGAAATGTTGCACTATTTTTCATTGGCTTAACTATTTCTCTTTTGTTGCTTTCAATTGTCATACGAACAATTTGTTCAATTGGTAATGAATATTTTCTTACTTTTTTTGTTTTCTGTGGCATGAAATTTTCAAAACAGAAGGCACTGAAATTGCCTAGTGGTCCATATACTTTCACACAGTCAGCAATATGTATCAAGTTATGAACATTAAAAGAGGCAAAATCAGGGCCATACAATTTCACACACCTTTTAACAAAGCATTCATACAACTGGTGGGCATAGTTTATAAGAGATTCATTTTTAGAAAATTTCACACTCACCAATATTGATGTTGCTAAACTGAGACAAACAAAATTGTTGTAAAACTTGATTGGTACATATTTTTTGAACACTATTAAACCTGTGTAGAGTAAAAGGAGTCTAAATTCTGTAGCCTTATATCTTTTGCATTCTATGATTGATCTTGTCTTTCTAGAAAACTCACATGGGATAAAATTTCGCAATTCAGCCAGTTGATTGTCTAAAGAAAATATGGATGATGCTCTCAATTTATATGGAGGTCTACCATAAACCCATCCAAATCTTTTATTACACAACAATCTTTTCATCACGCCAAATAATATACAATGCATATAATCAATGAGTATACCTTCAACAATATCAAAGTTTGGTATATCTTCTATAATAGACCTACCTTTGTGATGTTCAGCTTGCAGTTTACATCTGAAGGAAACATCAGTCCTTTTTGGACAATTATTTTTAAGAAAACAAACAACATTATTTTCAAAATCACCTTCCACCATACATTTGGTGCAACTAAAAAAGCCTGTATGATTTTTTATATTCAATATATAAGATTTAGCAGGAGCATCGCAGATTATTGATTTCACCTTAAATTGGTACACTTGAGAATTTACACATATACCATTATTAACAAGATTAGTAATTTCATTCACCATATCTTTCAAAAATTGATTTCCGTCTGGTTTTTTACTACCTTTGTAAATTCCCACACAAAAAACTTGCTTTCTCAACTTTTCAATAGACTGGATTACACAAAGAATTGGCCATAAAGATTCGTTTGTGCTCTTAAATAAGGGTACCCCATCTATGTTTATCACAATATGAAAAACACTAGTCTGATCCAAACTCACATTAGTACATTTATTGAATAAATTCCTCACAGACAGTTCTATGCCAAAATAATAGTACTGGCCTGAATTTAACACTGTCACTTCAGTACTACGTGGTGTTGAAAGTAAAGTTCTTGGGTCATCTGGCAACATTTTCAATTCAATTTCAGAGCCCTGTTTTAAGATTTTCAATAAACTACGCAGAGCAAAGTGAGTAATGTTCTCTTCAATTGCCCAAGATGCTAATCTGGATTCAAAATTTGGTTCATGGCCAGAATTGCTGTCAGAAGCACCTTCCACTGCAATGCGCTTACAAATCCGAATTTCAGGAGCTTTACTGTCAATTTCATTTGGGAAGAAAACAGTTGCATTCCGATCCTCATTACTTTCACATTGAAGGTTAACTTCCTTGTTTACTTTGGAAGGTATATGTATTTGAGACGGGGATGGTTGGAAATTACTAATAACTTTATTGGTTTCATGACCACAAATTGCAAGTTTTGATGCCAACTTTCTATTCAATCTTCTCTTTATGGCTTTATTACTGAAACTGTGCACACGACTTTTCGAGGCTCTCATCTTCAAAATGAGTGAATAAATTGTTTCTTTGAAAATATGTTAATTTTGTGAAATATAAAAAATTACTATTGAAAATTATTAATACTTACAAAACTACTTTCGACTACAACACCAGCTTCAACCATCAATTCGCCTCACGGCCCCACAACGTTAGCTTGGCGTCTTCAAAATGGATGAATGCCAGAATGCCGATGCACCCAACCAAACGGACTTCTGATTTATTGATACCAAAGAATACACCAATATATTCTTTATTGAAAGTCGCTCAATTAGAATTCACATTCATATAAATAGTGATGTTCAATGTTCAATTTACATCACTATTAGTCCATCACACAAACACAATTAAAAATTAATACTCCTACTTCGTCACCAACACGTCACTAAAATGGCAAAAAGCCCGCCAAGCCATGCAAGCTGCGAACCACAGAACACAGAATAAACTGGTGTTAATTTTGGATCACTGAAATGAAATTATGATAATTATATAATTTCATTTCAGTGCAAAGAATGCACACAATTTGCCAACTTCAAAACTATTTAAAAAACGCATCACTGAGAAGAATATATTATACTTTTGGATAATTAAAAGCACAGTACCGATCGAACTGTCAGGTAAAATAATGATATAGAAAATCCGTTTGACCCAAACCATTCATAGTATAGTTTCCATAAAAAATTTAAAATATGTGTGATTCGTTGATATTTAGGATTGGTTGTATTTGAGTAGTGAAATGAAAGTCTATAATAGTGTCGTTCGTTAAGACGTACTCATCTGACTGCTCGACTTGCTTGAAATTGATTTTTTAAAAGAGAAAGACTCATAAAGTACCTATGTTAGAGAGAGATGAACAGATCTGAAAGGTGATCTTTTTTTGTAACATTAGATACACTTAGAACACATATAACATAAAATCTATTAAATTTTTGGGAGAAAATCAAATAGTTATTTCAATATAATAAATCGCGAGCAAAAAGCTAGTTCACGCATTTACAACTTGCATGCAGCAGCTGTCTTGTCATTTAAACTTTCCGCCATTACAGAGACCAATCGCCGAGATTCTTCGTTCGACTGCAATCACTAAAATGAAATTATAATGATTATTATTTCATATTAGTGATTTCAATCCGATGTCTATCTGCCAGTGAGATTTCTATCTCTGTTCCGTAGACCTCAATAATAATAGACCAATATATTACCCATCTTAATTTTTTCATTCTTGTTACCAAAGTATACGCGCTCTGTGATTGGTCACTATATTGGCGGGGAGTTTAAATGACAAGACAGCTGCATGCAAACATTACAAACTCAGTTGAGTTTGAAATAA
The DNA here is from genome assembly GCA_910591695.1 of Galerucella pusilla. Lineage (NCBI taxonomy): Eukaryota > Metazoa > Arthropoda > Insecta > Coleoptera > Chrysomelidae > Galerucella > Galerucella pusilla. The sequence continues at coordinate 24,841 of CAJUYI010002106.1, forward strand.
AATTAAATTGAAATGCGTACCGTTAGTTCAGGTCAGGTTTAGGAGTAGGATAGTTAATAATTCACTCATTTTCAACTGCGTTTGTATGCAGATCAGCAGATGTCTTCAAAATAAAAAAATATTCCACAGTTATAAATTTGCATGGCCATACAGAGAAATAATATTTCGGTTCAGGATGTGCAAAGAATGTATTGACTAGGTGCAAACAAAAAAACTCATTTCTCCTGATAGTTTTCAAACACACAAATATAGGTATAATTCGCATATACCTTCGCTACAAAAATATTCTGTTTGGTACCTATGCACAAAAGATACGTGAATATGAGAGAAGGGATGAACGTAGAATATTCTTTCAGATATATTTTCGGCATCAGTACGTATGCAGAATATTCCAAATTCATGCGAGATGGAATCATGAAAAGGCATCCTTCAGGTGCATTCTTGGAATATTATTTTAAAGAACATACCGGTTCAATACCTACAGGTGTATTCTTGGCATAAGTGGGTATGAAACATATAAGAACAATACTTCTGTCATATGCTTAGCACATACAACAGAAGAATATTCAGTTTCAGGATTTGCATGTAATGTATTAAGTACATACGGAAAAGAAACAAAGAAGTATATTCCTCTTGATACATTCTATAGATATACGTTTCAAGTACATTCTGTTTATACGTATATATAATGTTCCATGAATATGAGAAAAATAAAGAGTGAAGAACATACTTATTGTTTTATTCTTGGCATATAATTTTCAAGAACATTCGGATTCAGTACTTGCCAATGATGTTCTATACATATGGTCAGGGAATATTCTCAGTCGGTATATTAACTGCACATAATCGGCAATTCCAAGATGCCGTTGTTTCTGATTCAGCAAGTGACAAGAGCATTCCATGGATATTCCGTGGAATATTCCTGAACAGCATATATTGAGAATGTGCCGTTGTGTTATCTGGGTGATCTGAATACAATAAACATTACTATATCGAGCTCGGAAGGCAAGTGGCAAATTAGACTTTACAAAAGAAATTTCAGGCTTGATAATAAGTTTTCTTGAAAATTTATTAATAATTGGTAAAGATTTAGAAAATATTTTAGAAGCAAAACCCTCACTTGTTCCAAAGTCATCTCCTAAGCATACAAATGTACTTCCGGTTCTAATTTTTAAGTCAAAAATATATACATAGAATCTATTTTGCAGTATTTTTCAAGCAAATGGAATACATAATAAGCATCATCAGGTAATCCCAAGTATAATCTAGGCCTATTTTGCAACTTCATTACTGTAGAGCTCAAACACATACTTTTAAATGTATTTTTCTTTTCATTACAAAGTTCTCCACTCACTTCACTATGACTACTACAATCTTCACTAAGTGTTACCAAAAGGTCACTGTCACTATCATTTTCATTGAAACGATTTTCACTACTTTTTACACTAAAGGGACTATCATACATATTTTTCAGAAGATTAGTTTCTTGTTTTTCCGTGATATCTATATTATAAAATTTAATTGGAGGCAAGCTAATGTTAACTCCCAAATTTAATTTGCATTGCACTGCTTTGCTTCTAAACTTTACAGGCCGCCGGTGGGCTTGAATGGCAACATCCTTTTTTAACGGAACACTTGTTTGTGGAAAGTAGCATCAACACTTTCCAAGTCCATAGCCATGTCAGTTATTGGTTGGGGGTCGCTTTGAGGACTGACACTAGTTTGTAGTATTCCTGGTAATGTTGTGGTAGAACAGGAAGCTACTGCTTCATCAACAAGTCTTCTCTTTACCCTTTCAACAGCTGCTGCTCTTGCAGGAACTGAAAATGTTCTTTTTCTGTCTGGTTGGCAATCAAAAATGTGAGGCACTACATGAGATTTAATTATTTTTTTACCACCCATCAGTTTAAACTTTACATAATTATCCATATCTTCGGCAATCTGAAACAAAAAAATAACATACATAATCAAATATTCATTGAGTATAAAATTATGGGTCCCTAAGTAATATTTTTGACTAAATAGGTGGTACCTCGATATCTAAATGAAATTAGTAGATATATTTTTATAATTAAGTACGTATGTGGTGATAGAAGATTGCACGCTTTACTGGTAAAGTAACAAGTTTACCGAGCCCTAATTATTTATATTAGGTATTTATACTTACATTGAAATGATCTTCACAAACGTGAATGTCTTTGCTCTTCGTAGAAAAATCCCCTACACCTCTTCTGCATGCTTTTAGCCATTTTATTCGTCGCTTTTTATCTTCAGGTACGCGAATGAAAATTTTATCTGGATTTTTCACAGTTGTACTCGTACACAAAGGAACGATACAGTATTTATACGGAGTTTTTTCCATAATAAATACAAAAAATGAACATTAAACACTTAAAAACTGAGAAACTGACGCTAACGATTCGGATTCGATAAAAAATCAATATGAAATGCTTCAAATGGCTGTTAAACTCGTGCCGACCGGGTGCTTTCTGTGGTTACCGATGCGCGAGGTGCGGTGTGACGTCACAGCCGCTGCCGCGCATTTTGCTTCGTTTGAATATACCCGGTGGCGATTGCAACTTTAATTATTTATTGTGAAATAAGTATTGCGATTTAAGGGCTGATATTTGGTATAATGTGTTTTCATATATAAACACACATTTTGGTAAAATAAAAAAAAATGGGCAAGTTCCCTATTGAACAGAAAGTAGAAATACATTTGTATTTATATTCCTACTGAGGATAGGAAAATTATAATTATATAATTTCTATTCCAGATTATCATTCAACAAATATCTTCAAGAATTAATGTGAATAGTACAATTCCTACAGAGAAAAGATTTTGTTCACTGTTGGATGATGGCAATGCCAGAGTCATACTTGGCACGCTGTGATAGGTTCGGCACTCAAAGGGAACAGGGCACTAAATATTTTATGAGATATGTGGTAAATTGAATGAGATGATTCCAGAGGAAATTATATGGCCAACACATGAAAAATGTATTTTGGAATCAAATATTATGGAGAATAAAACTGGCTTTCCTGGAATTATTGGGTCAATTGATGGCTGCCACATACCCATTAAAGCACTTGCAACTAATCCCACTGATTATTATAATCGGAAATCTTTTCATTCAGTTGTGCTGCAAGGTGTATGTGACTCTAAGCTACAATTCACAGATATTTTTGTGGGTATGCCAGGTCGTGTTCATGATGCCAGGGTATTTAGAGTCAGCCCTGTAAATAATTTAATGACCAACCAAGAACATCCGTTAATTGATCACAATTTTCATATCCTTGGTGATAGCGCTTATCCTTTTATGAACAATTTACTTGTACCATTTCGAGATAATGGTCATTTAACAGCCATGCAGACGAATTTCAATACTGTGCATAGTACTGTCAGGAGTAAAATTGAACAGGCATTTGGAAAATTAAAAGACAAATTTCGCCGATTAAAGTATTTAGATGTGAATCTTGAAAATGCAAACATCATAGTGGCAGCAGCCTGCGTTTTGCACAATATTATTATTTCCAGTGGTGATGATAATGAGGTAGAAATTGATCATGAAATGGACAACATGGCAAATGTAGAAAACTTTAATGAAGTTCAAGCCGATAATATGAATTTAGCTGTTCAAAAAAGAAGCTCTATTATGGAACAAATTTATTAGTATTATTAAAGTGAATGAATAAGCAATAACACATTTTGTAAAAATAAATCACAATGAAACCATCCTAATATTAATTAAATTGAGATCAAAATCTTAATCTTTGTTAAGCATCATAGTTTTTATGAAATAATAAATAAAAATTTTTTTCTAAAGATCTTCAACAGAATGTAAATGTTCTAACTTTTCTTTTTTAATTCCTCCAATATTTTTTGTAGGATGAGGGTTCTTCTTTCCTGAATTTCCACATTTTTTTTAATGGACTCTTTAATCTCTGCCAAATATTGGCACTGCTGTTCTTGGTTAAACAAAAATTTAACCCGAAATTCTTCCAGGCTTCGGTTTTTTCTTTTTACCCCTCTACTTTTTACTTCGGCACAAGAACCAAGAGATGACTGAAAAGTAGAAGGTTCACTTGGTAGCACAGGAGTAACATTACTAGATACTACGTCCATTGTCAACGGAGATATTGCAGAATTATTTTAAGATGTACAAGGCATTGAATATATTAAATTCTTAGGATTAACAGTTGCATCCTTACAAAATATTTCATCCAGCAAGGAAAAAAATTCCCAATTTTTCCTACCTCGACCCGTTTTTGAGGCATTATCCTTTATGGAACGGTATGTCACTTTCAAGTTTCTCAATTTTTTATCACAAGCATCTTTGGAAACATAATATTTGTGTTCAGACATCTCATTTGCCACCTTGCTCCACAACACACTTTTTTTGATTTTAGGATTCCTAAAATTTTCGTATTCCCCATGGTAAATATCAATTAATAATTTGGTTGCTTCAGTGGTCCATTTAAAATTCTGGTCGTCTGGAACCGTTTCTGGCATTTTTGGATTTTCAAGCAAAGTCTTCGGTTCGATTATATTTTCTTTGTTGCTTTCCAATAGTTGCGCTATTACATTACTCCTCAATGATTCATCTAAGATTATTATTATTATTAATTGAATGGCATGTTATCAACTAATTAGGTATTATGGCTTACCTTCATACAACAATTCTACCATATTCGTTGGTATATTTCCACGCAATATTTTTCCTTCAATATTAAATTCTATAGCTGTGTATGTTTCAATATTCTCCGCCATAATTAAACCTTATTAAAGATTAATTGAAACTAAACAACAGAAATTTTAAACAGGTTTGAATTGTTGTTGTATTAGTGATAAAATTATTGGTGAGTTTGGTGATTTGGAAGATATAATTAAATTATTGAATCAAATGAGAGTATGCGCAGAGGCTGAGATACTAACAGGGTAAAATGATAAATTCATTTTAATAATAAATCTTTCATGTTAGTATGTGAATTTTGATAATTTTGTCTTAGGAGGTTATTTTGGGAAAATCTTAACATCAAAATTAATGAGATACCTTCGGATTGCGTCCCACTTTGATTTTGGGCCATAAGCAGGTTTAAAACTGGTTACTCTAAAACTCTAGAATTTTATTTAAAGGTTTTTTACTTAGTGTAGTGAACTATAAATAAACTATATCCTATTATAATTCTTAGGTTGTGGCAAATTTCCTTCACTTTGGATTTTTCGTCACTTTTCAGTTATGGTCTCGATTTTTTCACCCCTTTTTTTGTAGTCTTGGTTTTATTTGGTTTAAAAGCATATTATTTACTTTAAAATACCTAATCAGTTTAATGTGCATCAGAACTATAGATTCTGATATGTAAAAAAGTAATGAAATTAGTTATTTCAATCTTCAGAAAACCTGATTTATGTTTTGGTAATTTACCACCAAGAAAACCGGGACAGAAAGGAGCACCTATAAAATATTGTGAACATTGCAAGTTAAAGCATTGCATTGATAGAAAGGAAGTAATTAAACCATTCATTATTAAGCGACACCAAAAACTCAAGGGGGTTGTACGTTATGTTACTCGAAAAAATTGTAGATTGCAACAGAAGGTATAGTACTTATCATGGTTTTGTTATTATTTCTTTTTATGTGTTTATTGTTTTTAGATTACAAAACTTATAACCGAGGTAGAGCAATATAGAAAGAATGTGCCATATGGACCTCTGACTCTTTAGGACAAATAATATCAGAACTGCCAACATCTCAACAAGAAGCAGTTAGAATGTGTTTTGCTGCTTCTAAAGCAACAAATCCAAAAAATAGGTAGGTTCTCCTGAGGTTCTTCAAAAGGTACGTACGAATATCCTCCACGTGGTCAAACCAAATCCACAAATTAGGGGAGGGAAGAGAAAAAATAATGTATGATCTTGCCGGGGTTCGCGTGTTAATCACAAAAATCCTTTTCAATAAGAGTCATGAACCAAACAACGAATAAAACAAGTACTTACATCAGCAAGTGAGCTCCTAAAACCAAGTCTTCCTTGACAGTTTCAATTATTTTCAATCTAAGTCTTAAATCCGACAGAATCGGGTGAAATCCTGGTCATCGGGCCAACTCAACAGCTTAAAATCTTCAATACCATTTCCAGAACCCAGTATTTTCAATATTTTCCACAACGGGCCGCTAAATCCAACACATGTTGCACAAATTCAAAATGGCCTCGAGGGGTTTTATAAACTCACAGACAAAATAAGTACTGCCTAGGAAGACGAACAAGAAGGAACTGACTGTCACGTCACAGCTATGATTTCTCGTCCATGAAGCCCTGCCATTCAACACTCGAAAACTAAAATTCCCTGAGGGCAATTTTTTGCGTCGCATAGAATAGGGTACGGTGCAGAGCGGAACTGCGAATACTATTCGTAATGAACTATTGATTTCTATGGCATCTAAGAAATAAATGATTTACGGAGAATTTTTACCGTTACAAATGAATGGATGTTATGGTTTTCAGAAATCAACTTTTGAGCTTCTTCGAAAAAAGTCATGCTGTATGAGACCAGAGGGAAAAGGGTATTTCTAAAAGCCTTTTTATTGACTTTTTAAATTGTTTTTCTTACCAAAGGTACACTTCTTATAGATGAGATGAAAGTAAATGAAACCTTGGCATTTGATAACTAAACATTGAAAATTAATGGTTTCACTGATTTCGAAGGATTTCTAAACTGATTAGTATAATGAGTTTTAGGACACCTCAGGACAAAGTGTTAACAAATAGTTCTGAAGGAGAACAGGTAAAAAAGTTTCTTATGTTTCTTATGTCATAAAAATATTTTTAATGTCATGTCCATTGCAGTTTAATGAGGATTTCCTAGTGTATATGAAAGAATGGAAAACATATGCCAATGCCAATAACATTTACTTCCTGTCAGATAGCACATACTATGGGATAGTTGTAACACTAAAAACTACCCTTGATCTTGTGAATTTTTTGCCTAATACCTATGGATATGAATACTTAATGATATCAAGATTAAATCAGGACGCACTAGAGGTAAATTGATTAAAGCTCATCAAAATCTTTATATTATAAAGTGTTGAATTTTTTCCAGAGATTTTTTGGAATGATGAGGAGTGCTTGTGGGTCTAATGACCATCCCGACTCAAAAATATGGCCCAAATGTTTCGGTTAATGAGCACATATTCCCTAGTTAAACCACCCAAAGGAAGCAATATAGAGGGGACAGAGATGCTTGAGACATTAGTAAATGTGGAAGAAGTATTTTATACTGAAGAAAATACTGCTAAGTTACATTATCAACTAGATGATATTTTAGAAAACAGTTCAAGTTTTCCAAGTAGTGATTTTTGTGGTGATATAGATCTTACATATATTATTACCAAAACATCACCTTTCATTTTAACATATAACAGTGTTAAAGGTTATGTCCAAAAGTCGTATAAATCAGTACACACTGTGTGAAATTTTATGTCAAGTGGAAAAAACCTTTATTTCTCCTATTGGATGTAATGAACACAGAGACGAATTTACATTAAAGATTGTACGCTTCTATTTAGTAAGCCGTATGCACTTTATTTATAAGCGTAAGAACTATACAAATAAACACAAAAAGAAAAAACAAGGCAGTTGAGAAAACAATCAAAGCTGTAAAAAATTATCTCTAATTAACTATTGTTTTATAGTTCATCGCATACTAATTATAAGATATATATTGTATAGATATGAAATTTAAGATAAAAAGTTTTTTAAATTTAGTGCCACACAAAATTATGCTTTCTTAGAAATATTATCAGCCAGTTTTTCAACATATTATTTAAGTTTCAATTACCTAACTATTAATAAAAATAATAGATACTTAACAACAAGGTACTGTTTTTCAAACAACTTTTAATTATCAGTTAAGTAATTTAATATTTAGGATATTTTCTGAAGGTTGGCAATAGATACTGTAAAGTTTTCGCCAGAGATGTAGTAATATTTTACTTTCTCTATGGTAAAATCGTCGCTAAAAGAGAAGAAGAACAAGAGTTAATCTAAAATTTATTCACCAACAATTACACTGTTTCCAAAATTTCCATTTTCAAATAAATTGTGCACATTAGAATTTTGAAATATATATACGAATCGTATGCTGAACCAGGCCATCTGACTACAATGTCCTGAATTTCAAGCTGTGCATCACTGATTGTCTGAACATTCAAAGGAAAAATTTTTTCACGATTCCGAAATATTTCTGCGTTTTCCCCACCAGGTAAATTCCCAGATAGCACACTACATCCTAAAGACGTCCAGTTCATGTCTTATTTAGGTCCAAACGTCCTGGTACGTAGAACGGACGTCCCTAAGACGTCCTTCTCACGACATGTTTAAAACGTATTTGTAGGGATGTTTTAAAGACGTTTTAATTATGTCGATAATGTGTACGTTTAACTCTTTCAGTAATTTTTAACTCGCGCTTGCATCTAATAAAAACTATAATGATTCTGTTTTTTATACTTTTTATTTATTGCTCACTACAAACGTAGCACATTGTGAGCAAAAAATATATTAAATTTATAAATTTAACCTATTAATATAATCGTTATATTCCATCATAAACTAACTTTCTAGAACTATAATTCGTGTACTACTTTAAAACTGCAAAACATAGGGAAAATAATATTTAATTTATCTATGCTACAAACAATAAAAAATCATGGAATAAATTTTGAATATGGCGCCTTAACCCTCCGATATTGTCGCTATACATCCGTCGTCTTTGACCAATGACATATGTCCCCGCGCGCTTCATCGTTTTGCGATCTTCGTCTTCGTACGCTGCCGCAATTACCACTACCTATCGATTCTAATATTGAAAAGCGGAGTCGAAGGAAATATATCGATTACTGAGACATTGATATCATTGTTGATTATATATTATAGTTTATGAACGATTATCGTTCGGTTTTGCAGTGCACAATCTTTTTCCGTTTTTTTAAGGTTTAAGAAAAAGAGAGGTGATAAAAATACCATGTAGCTACGCTCAGCCAATGCAAGAATACTGAGATGGTCGATGTTCAGTTCGATACTGAATAAGAAGTATCGATGCCATGGAGTTTCTATCGATTACTATAGATCGTAGGGTCGGCACATTTTTATTCAACCCAACTTTTATTTTCCTTTGCTTGGCTTTGTTCTTATATGTGGCAAGTAATTTAATGAAAATTTATTATCTATTCTCCGTTATTGGAATCGTGTTGCTGTGCAGGTATACCGAATTTAAACAAGGTGAGTTTCAATATTGCATTTTACATTTTACTTAATCATGAATCGCTCAAAGGACATGCAAAAATATTATATGCGTGCTAAAAGAGCCGAGCAGCCCTACACTCGTCCAAACTCTCCTGTTCCCTCGACATCAAATCAACCCGGTTCTTCATGCGAACCTATATTTAATAATATCTTATCAGATTCTCTTAGCTCTAGTAGTGATAATGGTGAGGAAATCGAAGTATTTGGTAGCAATAATTCTCCATCAGTTTCTACTTCAAATTCGGATGTTTGTACTTTGATTCCTCCGAATGCATGTTTTAAATCTAGTTTAGCAGAATGGGCTTTACATCATAATATTTCACAAATTGCTATAAATTATTTACAGGGCATCATTAAAAAGGAATTTTCTGCTGATCTGCCCTCTGATGCCAGAACTTTGTTAGGGACTGTAAGGAATATCGATATCAAGAAAATAGAACCAGGATCGTACCTTCATTTTGGATTACAAAATTGCATATTAAATATTATTCAACATTCAAATGCAGAGTTTTTAGAAAACCCAATTAATCTAAATATAAACATTGATGGTCTACCACTTTTTAAGAGTTCAACAAATCAAGTTTATCCAATTCTTTGTAGTATTGCCAAAAGTAATGTGGTGGATATTGTGGGCATTTATCAAGGGAATGAAAAACCTAAAGATCCCAACTTATTTCTGTTTGATTTTGTAAATGATGCAGTAAATCTTATAATAATAATATATATTGCTCTTTGGTATTACAATTTATACATGAACAAGGTGTAGAGATGGTTACAAATTGTTTGCTTATAATGGTTATCTTAAATAGAAAAAGAAGTAAATATAAAAAGTAATATGTCTTAAAGAAATAAAACAATATAGATTGAATAGTAATAGAGAATTGAGGTGCAATCAGTTATTCATTTATGATGAACGATCTTAATTTCATCGCCTCGCTGAGAAATTTAAATATCTTTTTCAATACCGAGATATCGTTTGAGGTTAATAGAGCATCTAAATCATCTGAATATCTTCTGGATTTGGCAAGTATAGTTCTTAAGCCGCTATACATAGGACATGTCATAAGTATATGTTCGAGTGATTCGGGTGTTATTTGATTGCAAATTGAACAGGTTAGTTTTGTCTTAATTGTATACGGGGTGTTATTTATATATATGTACAAATTTTCAACATTAGCAGTTCGCAATTGTGCCATTAATCTTGTTTTGTAACAATGTACGTCCTGAAAACGTCTTTAAAATATCTTTTGGATATTGGCGTACATCTTAAAAACGTCATGAACGTCGTGAACAAACGTCTTTAAAATGTCTTTAAAACGTTATTGTGCTATCTGGGTTAATACGGATATGGGTACAATCTTTTGCCCCATTACACCTAGGAAATCGAGCTATTCTATAAAACTTTTCTTTGCTTTCTCTTATTTCATTAGGTGTTTGAAGCATATTAATGTATCTGGGGCGAAGAGTACAAATAGCTCGTGCTACTTTTTTAATTGTCTTGCAGATTTACTTACTCAACAAAAATCTTCAGATATTTTTAAAAACGACCCATTTGCTGGAAAACTCAGAAATAAGAGTAATTGTTGAGTAGAAGAGAGGCAATCGTTTCTAAAAAAAGATGAAATGAAATAATTTTAATTTAATCCCTGACTCTCATCAAATTTTTAAGTTTACCTATCAGCTGGATGTGAAAGAATATCTTCTAATGACTCGGATAAATGTTCTACCGTATCTTTACTTAATCTAAATCTGTCCAATAAGTCTTTATTGTCGTATTCCTCAAAAAAATTTGGTCTAGGACGTATAGCTTTTGGACGTCTAGGCTCTTCGTCACTAGAGTACACATTCATGTTTGACGACGATTTTAAAGTACCAAAAACACAATATAAACGAAATAAAACAGTTTTTCGCCACAATTCACGAATAAAACAACCAGCAATTCAAAATTCAAATGTAAATAAATTATATTTTCCTCATGACGTAAGACACGTGACAGCTAAAAATCGTTTTGATTGGCTTCTATGAGCGGCGAACGGTGCCACGAACGGCCGACGGAAAAAGTAAGTAGGTATTAATTTCTCAAAATACACCACATCTTTACGTTAGCTAACAAGAAGTGATAATTGATACTTTTAACCTAATAAAACATTGAAAGCCCGTTCCTTTGCATTAATCATCAATTAAATTTTAATAAAGATTTTATATTCAATTAAAAACTGGACGTTAGTCATTAGCATTAGGAAGATCCTTTTTTTGTAATAAATAATAGTTTGTACAAGTTTACGATTGTTTTATTATGTTCTTCACTAAGAGGGTCCGAATATTTCTATTTAAATTTAAAATCTTACAGTGGTTTGCACCAGTCATAATTGAAAGTTATAGTTAACTAATTATTACTTAGTGATAATCGATAGTTAAATTTGAAATGCTTTGCACCGCTAGAATATAATTAATTGTTAAGTAACTATGGCTTAACTTGTCAGTGTCCCTGTTGGTACTACTGAATTTAGAATGAAACATGTGGCAGTAGCCTAGCCGTAAAAGGAAATCATGTTTTTTCAAAAGGGGAAAATGTTGCTCTGAAGTATGAAGAGGTGGCTGATATTAAAAAATTGGTTTTCGAGAAGCAGTTCAGTCTATTAACTGCATGTAAAGAGGATTTGGAATAAAAAAGGGCAAGTGAGAGGAAACAAAGGCAAATAAGGGAACACCGGGAACAAGAAGAACATGAGCTCAAAATAAAAGC